>JALLPH010000119.1:0-31238 GCA_036939855.1 Cyclotella choctawhatcheeana
CTTCGACGTCGACGCTGATAACTGCGGGAGGAGACACTGCCCTGGCGTGTCTGATAACCCAAACTGAATGACACCTATCTTCACTCTTCACACAGCTTTCACACACATATGGTACACCAACAAACAGAACCACGACATAACTGAACTGACACCTCTTAGGTCTAAAGCATGGTGAACCAAAACTTTCCAGCCCTCATCTTACTAGCCTTATTGTCGAATGCTGAAGGATGGATTCCCCGGGGGTAAATATGGCAAACATCAACGGACAGCCTAATCGCGTCCCCTCTTCATCAAGTCTCTGCATGAAACGCAGAGATAGGAAGCAAAAGAAAAAGGGGCAGAAAATGCAAAGCCCTAAGGATGCAAAGGACGTGGATGGGATTGGTCAGCTTGCATCTGATAATTATTTTAGTTATGATGGCACCGCTGGCTTGCTTGCAAGACTTGAGGCGATGTATAATTTTGACGCAGACAGTGACAGCAACTACATTTTAGATGCACCGGAACGTACCAAAATCAAGTCCGAAGATTGGTCTGAGTTGGCAGTGGGTCCTTGTTTAGGTGATTGCTGTGGAAATGAATGCGATGAGGTCAGTTGAAGTTCTGATTAGAGTTTTGCTTGTTCTTTACCTTTTCCCCGTTGTTCTTACTATTATGCTATACATCTAGCAATGCGACATTCCCGAAGATTATAAACGTTTTGCGAACAAAAACACCAAGGTTGATGTAATGGCTTTTCTTGGAATTAAGCGTGCCGAGCCATTGAAGGTGCAGCGTGACTGGGACTGAGATTGTGTTACAGATCCCACTGCCTAAGCTGAGCCAAACTCTCGGGCTGGGGAGTTCCCACGTGTAGATACCCTCATCCACTTCGGTGCTCGGGATTGTTTTAAGATCCGTTGAGATGCTGCTTGAAGAAGAATATTGTGCAATAGTTTATAATAGGGTTTACCAGTTTAGAATAAGATATAACAACTTCTTGTTAGTAAAATCAGTACTTAGGACAGTAATCAGGAACCGGAATGCAGCACTTGAATCGTCTAGAGGATTATTCGATTTCTTCATCCTCATCATCTGGAATGTTCTCCTCCTCATCGGTGAAAGTACTATCCTGATTTTTGACAAGGAGACCCAATGTTTTCTTCAGCAACCTCTTTCGCTCCGACACCGTGGCCTCGTCGAGTCCACTAAGATCAGAATTTTCATAAGTACTATATGCTTGATTAGCATCCCTTTCTGATACCTCTAGCCCCAAATCGCCATCAACAAAACGAGCATATTGAATAAGCTTATCTATTTCTTCGAGACCCTCAGCATCAAACCCTCGAAGCAAACAGCTTCGTACTCCAACATACAACATGGCTGCTCGTTCTGTTATGAGATTGGAAATAATCTCTTCCCCCTCTTCTTCCGTCAAGCCAAGACTTTCTTGAACTTCTGCAATAAGGTCTCCACTATCCATTGTAATATCCCCGTTGTCAATCCCCGGAGAAATCTCCATAGAAAACATATTGACAATGCGTGCTCTTGACAGTCCCACATCAGTTTCAAGATCAAGTCCCATAGAGTTACATTTCTCTCGGAAGGCCTTTATTTCTTCTGGAGTTGGCTTCTTTCCCCTAGTTTCGAGCAGAGCATTTGCCTCCTCAGACAGGATCTTTTTCTGAGTATTGAGCAGCATTTCCTCTCCTTGCTCTGCGGTTAGACCAAGCTTGCCTTGTATGTTGGCGAGGAACATCATGTCTTGTTGATCTAAGGCTTCCTTTGTAGACAGTGCCTGTGTGACATAGTTGTCGTAAACCAATCCGCCGATGTTGCTACCAATTTCTTCCATCTTCTCCGCAGTAAGACCAAGAATGCCTCCAAATGTAGCCTTGGAGGCATCATAGCGAGCCACCTGAGGGCCTTGCTCAGTAAATGAGTTGACAAGAAATTGACGATAGCACAGCTCTGCCGTTTGTTTGTCCATCCAATTCTTGCCAATAGCAGTGATGGGATACGAGTTTTCGTAGACAGGAACCTCTTCCTCGATTGTCTTTTTTTCTCCGTCCTCTTCCACCATCTTATCGATCTTCTTGGTACCAACAACTTCTTTCTTAATCAGATCATTTTCAACATAAAAGTCTACTAGATTCATGATATCGCCCATGATGTTGCCTTCGGTGCCTAGACCAAGCTTGCCCTGTGGTAGCAAGAATTGGAATGAGTTTCTAAACAGTCACGGACAAGTTAAGAGAAATATGCAATCCTAAACAGCTCTTACTTCAGGTTTCTTGCCACTCTTGAACAAATCTTCTCCATAATCAGCACCTCTCTTCTGCGCTAATTGACTGTTGGAGAAGACAGTCCTTTCCATTTCATCTGAGATGTATTCTATCATTGGTTTCATTCTCTCTCCGACCGAATCAACGAAGAATCTTTTGGATGCCTCATCTGAAACCCCTAAACGGCTACGCAAATCTTCCAAGGGGGCACGGAATTCTTCACGAATGACACCAGTGGAGCCCAGCGCTTCCTTGATTGCCTTTTTGTATGCCTCCCCAAAGTATCTCATGTGAATTTCGTATATGTCCTCTTCGCTTATACCCAGGAATTCCCTAAGAGATTGGAGAGTTGCCATATCATCCTTAGGGGGAATACCGCCAGGAGTTTTTATACTAACTTGTCGGACAGATTTTTCATACAGTGGGAGTGCAGATTGCTGCTTCATATCTTCGTCCAAACCAAATTCTTCAATAACATGCTTGACGTCATTTACCAAAGTCTCCATCAAAGTTGGAGTAACATTTCCACCCATGATTTCTGCAGTAGCATCAGTCAAGATAGCATTCAATTCAGGGCCAAATACAGCCTTGATTTGCTCCTCTCCGGCTTTCTCGGAAATACCAAGCATGCCACGAAGTTCCTTCAGCTTTTCACGAGCTTCACTGTCAAGCATCCTCCTACCCTTATCATCGGTTTTCATACACCTAGAGAAAAAAAGATCGTACATCTTTTTTCTATCCAATGGTCCAATAAACCCACAAGCAGAACGAGGATTCTCAGGATTGAAACATAATTTTTCAAAGTCCTCAAAGGATTCCCATCCAGCTTGCATACAGACGGCCTTGCATACCTCCTTGGCAGCAATAGCATCAATGAGGCCATCATATGTTGCGGCGGCATTGTTTACTCGAGCGAACCCGGATACTTTCAGTAGAGGTTGTCCCATTGTGTTGATAATGATGTTGAGGACCAATGGCTTGATCGTAGCATCTTTAAGAAGAAGCTCGTCAGCACGTTTTTTGATGATATCCCAGCACTTGGTAGGCGTAATGACGTTGTTGGTAGCATCGCGGAAGGCTATGAGGCCGGTTGGATTCCAGTAATCCGCCGTGGCTGACTGAATAACAAATTCAGCATCTTCATCAGACAAGCCTAGAATTTCTTGGAGCTTTGATAGCTGTTGGTTTATAGAGGTGAACAAGGTTGATGTGAGATATATAAACTCAAATGGTTAGAAAGGCATCAAAAACGAAATGCTTACATGTTCATAAGCCCCCTCCTTGAACTTGATGCTTTCAGTATCCTCGATGGACATCTGCTTCAACTCCTCCTTCGTTGCTTCTTCGCGTTGATTAATTAATTTGTAAAGCAACTCTTTAGCCTCATTGTCAGTAGCGATTCTCCTATTCATATCATAATCCACAACATCTTCATATCCCTCCTCATCTTCTTCAGGCAAACCAAGCTGCAGACGTACCTCCTCATCAAAAGCCTCAATACTCATTGTTCGCGCATCTTCTTCCTGAATTCCAAGTGTATTGCGTGCCTTCTCTAGCATTTCAGAGCTAACAGCACCACTCTCCAACTTTTCTCTAGTACTTTTCAACGCTCTTTCATAAAATGGATTGGCCACACTACGAACACGTTCATCGGCCTGGTCCACAGGTACACCACTCCATGCAGCCACCCTACTCATTTCAAACGTCCGTGCTTCCTCTGTCTCTCCTCCCTGAACAAAGGCCCTTTCACTCAAGAATAATAACTTATCAATCTTTTGTCTATCGGGATGATCGGGGTCTTCCATCAGTTCCCACATGGCTGTAGTCTTTCTAACATCCCTAAGTAGATTAAATCCAGCCTCAGCATGTGCTTGTCCCACTTGCGAATTGTCGAGCCGCAGAGCCTCGCGCAATGAAGTCAATTCCTTAAGTTCGGCAGTCTTTGTTAATGGGTTTTTCGCCATACCCACCAAATACTGAGAATAAACTTGAATCTTCATGGGTATAAAATCATCTTCATCGACGCCATAATCTTCCCTCAATCGCTCAATCCCATCGGCTACATTGTCACCGTCGACTCCTAATTCTAATAGACGTTGGGCAATCGCCGAGGGACATGCCTTTCGTACATCCTCCTCGACGGCGGATTTTCCAACTCCGCCAGCCGTGGCAGCAGCGACTGCCCCAACGACTGCCTTTGCGGCGAGATATCTTGTGGGTGTGATGGCCGCACCGACAAGATATGTCAGTGGCAATGCCGCAGCTCCAGCAAGTTTGGCGAGTTTGGGGTTTTTGACCTTGTTAGATTTTGAGATGTGCTCACTTGCGGCGATGAATTCTTTGAGTTGTTCGGGTCCGCCGCCTGGAAGTAAGTAGAGAGATGTCAGCGGCGCTCTTTGTGGTGGCACGATGCCGAAGGAGCGTGAACGTATTGGCGCTTCATTGATAGAACGGGAAGAGGCTACGCGAGAAGGAGCGACGTGGAAGGCTTCGGTGGACGAGGCCGCCAAGACGACTGCAAAGGCAGCTGAATGAAATCTCATTTTTTACTGGAAAAAGGTGACGTGCTCGATCTCAATTCTGTTTCTCTGGTATCGGGGCAGTAAGCTGATACTTCTTGCCGTTTCTCTATCTTATCGAGACTGATCAGCACCTTTATCTCCTTCCTCTCACTTTAAGTAGACTCTTTGTGTAAAGCTCTGTCAAACTGTCGAAGGATGCGGCATGAGGCGAGAGGTTCATCTTGAGGTTGATGGCTAGCTCCACTTGTCACTGTTTTTGGCGCCCAAGATTGTCGTGCGTGGAATTCCACGTGGAGGCGAGTCTTTAATTGAAATTTGAGATATTGGATAAGGTAGTTTGAAGTAGTATGTGTATTATTTTATCCCTGACTGAAGATGATCACTGAACACTGAAGCACCATTAAAGCAGAGTTGACTACAATAGATTTCATCTGGTTCTCTTTCGCTGCTGTGAGATCTCAGTTCAACTTCTTCTATTATGTTTTATATTACCCCCCCCATGACTATTGGTACTACGGTCAACTGCGGTTGCGATTTTCCCAATCCCTAAAAATTACATTTCGTCTTTGGTGTCTTCATCCTCCTCGTCTCTAAAGTCTGCATTCTTTCTCCTTCCACCGCCACCAGCCCTTGCCTTTTTCATCTTCTCAGCTTCCCTCTTATCCTTGATTTTTTGTTTCCTTGCCGCCTTTTCATCTGGCACTCCCAAATACGGCTGCAGCACTGGCCACACCTGCTTCCTCCACAACTTATTCCCCTTCTTATACACAGTTCCCAAGTTATGTCGCATATTACGTACACCCGTCTTAACAACCGCTGGTGCATGCAAATCAAACTGTTTTTGGAGCATATCTCTCGTCTCGTACAACTTTTCAAAAGCAAGATTCATGGGTGCCTCATCCTGTTCCCAATTCAAGAAGTAACCATAATCTTGATACTTTCTTTCTAATCGCTTCACAAGCTTGGGATAATCACCGTAATACTTGGCAAGGATGGCAGGCACTTCATGAATTTTTTCGGGATCGTGTTTTTCATAGAATGAAATGACGCGTTTTTTAGGATTGGGACCAACGCCTAATCGATGTCCAAGGTTTCCAAGGAGATGATGTTTTTGTGCGTAAGCCGAGAAGTAGTCACCCATGTAAAGCAGGGCGGGTAATACTGTTGTACCGGTAAGCATGATGAGAAATATGAGCGGGAGAGTTTTAATCCCTCCAGAGTCCGCTTTGGCATTAGAATCACGTTGTTTGGCAGCCACGGCAGTGTTCCGTTCCTTCAATGCCTTTTTGGCTCGATTTGACTTGGACTTTTTCTTTTCGGGTGTTTTCTCCGGAGCTACTTCTTCTTCATCGCTATTATCGTCGTTGGTCTCTGATGCCGCTGAAGGTTCTGGGTCGGCAATTTCATTGAGTGCATCTTCTCCGTTTAGGATGCGTTCGGCTTCGGCCGCCCTGGCTTCTTTTCTGGCCTGCTTGCGTGCAGATTTTCCTTCCGATCCTTTTGCCATGGCTGCTGTGGTTTAAAACTATTGTAGAGTGATAAGTGTTAAGATATTATGTGTGGTGTGGCGATGAAGTAAAATTACCTTTAGATTCATTTCTAGAGAGTATGATGTGGTCTAATAGTCATTGTGTATTACCAAAATAATTCACTTTTTCACAAAGGTAATTTCAGTTTCTTCACAAATCCTCTGATGCGTCATCCACATCGCCCCGCAGTAGATAGACCGACAACAATAAAACAAAAACAACTAAGCTACCATCTCTCATCAACCATGTCTTCCATCCGCAACCTCCTTATAACATCGCTAATCGCAACCACTACGGCATTTGCACCACCCACTACTCATTTCCAACGGACATCTCCCCTTGCCGTAGCTGTCGACACATCCGACATTAAAAATGGCCTTACAATCGAGTTAGATGGCGAGCCCTACAAAGTCATGGGATTCTCCGTTATGAAGCAAGCTAGGGGTGCGGCTAAGATGACTATCAAGTTTAAGAATTTGAAAAGGGCAACGACGATTGAGAATACGTACAGGAGTGGAGAGAAGTTTCAGACTGCCGAGATCACAAGGAAGCCTTCTACTTTTACGTATGAAGATGAAGTGAGTTTTTTTACGCGTTTTTTCATTCTTGGTGTTTTATTCAAGCGCGTTTATGATTCCATATGAATATGTGCATTAAACCCAAAGATGAGAGAGTCTAAAGGAGGGGGCATGTGATAATTGTCGTACCCTTTACCTAACCCATCCTCTCTTCCATCGCATTATTCTACTTATAAGTCTGGCAACTATTTCTTCATGGATAGCGAATCATTCGAAGAAAAAATGGTTTCTGCCGCTCAAATCGAAGAAACAAAGAAATGGATTTCGGAGGGTATGGAAGTTGATCTAATCTACTTCAAGGGAGAAGTCATCGAAGTGCGTGTACCCAGTCCTTTTGTTTACGAGGTTGTTGAGACGGAGCCTAATATGAAGGGAAATACGGCTCAGGGATACACGAAACCTGCTGTATTGAGTTGCGGCGCCACAGTTAGTGTACCTGGGTTTGTGGAGCAAGGATCAAGCATTAAGGTTGATACGGAGAAGGGAGAGTATATCGAACGAGTTTAAGATGGAGAGAAAAATGTTTGATGATGAGATAACACTGTGAAAGGAATCTTGTAATTGGGAGAAATGAATTCCAATGATTTTACTTGTTAGAGAGTAAGCTAGGTGCAAAACATGGTAACAACATCATGATGTGAAAAACATCGCATTTTTTGGGGTATGTACCAGGTGACCAGATACCTGCCTATCTACACTTTTAGAGAACAGTGGTAAAGTAGTTTCTCTCTAGGTATTATGGACGTAGGTACACAGTAAATCATCTCCAATCTCTCTCACTAAAATCTTGGCGATGCCTATCAATGCCAAACCGACCAAGCGCCAAACAGATAGGCGGACGTTTCCTAACCCTTCAACATGTGCCTTCTATCTAAGAACTCATACACTTTCACTTCAGCAGAAAAAGGGACACAACAATAACAATAATGGCAGCGTCTGTGACAGGCCAGATTGAAGGCAATGCTGATATCGTCATTGATTGCCAGTCGACAAACGGTGAAAATGATGCTCGCTTCGGAAATGCCAGCAGACAAAGTCGCAACAGGATGGAGCACGATTCGGAGATGAGGCAAATTCAACGATTGATCAGTCTTCAAAAGGGGACTGTGGTCCTTACGTTTGGGGTTTTGATATTAACATTCGTCATATTCTTGACAGTGCGAACTCAATACCGTACAACCAGCACCAATACAACGTCTGGAGAATCTCTTGCATCAGGCATTGACCAAGATACAATTGTAGGACCCGCAGGTGTATCACTGAATAAAAGTCAGACCACAGACACTACAAGTAATGATACTTCCTTTGAAATGGGTGTTTTTCCAGAGAATTCTACGTCAGGCTTGCTGATTGATTATTCTGAGCTAACTCCATCGAATCAGCCGAGTGCACTAAGCCAAGTATCTTTATTCCCTAGCAAAAGCCAATTAAGAAGCTTAGCGCCTTCAAGCGAGCCAACTATATTAACCAGTCAAGTTCCAAGTAGTGATTTGACAAATAAAATATACAATACACTTCTGATCAGTGGAAGCCCAGTTTCATTTGGTACACATTCCAACGAAACGTCCGAAGACTTAATTGCACTCAATACTTCACCAACTTATACGCCAACATATACAAAAGCAACGAGCTCAATACTTATACCATCGCCATCTGTTGCTCCTGGCAATGTGATTTTAAGTACATTTGAACCATCTGATAGCGATGTGAAAGATACTGCTTCACCAACATACATTCCAACCTACACAACAATTTCATCTACGCCAACAGTGTCTCCCAATACTGAACTATTGAGTACCATTCAGCCATCTGTTGACGACTTATTAAGTCCATTTCCAACCTCGCAACAACCAACTGAAAGCCTATCCGACCAAACTAGAAACATTACAGGACATCCAACGGTGCAACCTACAGACCTGACAATGCAACCTACAAATTTGAGCACGTGCTTCACAAACTACGTCTATGACTCTATTGATGCAGACATTGCTGAATTAAGGCATTTAATAGAAGATAATGTTGATCGATCACATTTCTTGGGTGGGATAGTCCGCCTTGCAGCTCATGACTTCATGGACTATGATAGACGTTCTTCTAGACCATATGGACCAGATGGTTGCTTTGACCCATCTCATGATGGAAACAATGGACTAACCGAGTCGGTCTGGTGTGAAAATTGCTTGCTTCGACAATTATATGACTCGAAATACAATTTCTTATCTCGAGCTGACTTTTGGATCTCATCTGCTAACGCGGTTATACGGCAAACTTCCGTCAATAATGCATTGAATTTGAAGGAGTACTTTACTTGGGGTCGGATTGACCGAGACTCGTGTGAAGGATCAGGCAATAGACTGCCTGTTCCATCCGGCTGCGATCAAGTTGAGGACACTTTCTTAGTTCGCATGGGATTAGAGTGGCGCGATGCAGGTAAGAAAGTCTAAGTCATGCTTTACTAGAATTTATGACCAAACTGTGGCGCGAGCAGTACTTATCTAACTTTATGTGTTCCTAGTTGCATTGATGGGAGCACATTCTTTGGGTAGAGGCCATGCTTCGGTAAAAGAACTTATACATGCGATGAATAGTACATCCATTTCAATTTCTGACTCTTTTTTTGCTTATATTTGTCCTCAGTTTTCGGGCCACGAAGGTATATGGGTTGACAATGCAGAGGATGCTCAAGTTAGTATATCATGTTTGCCATCTTCCTTGTATCATCATAATTTTAGCTGATGCAAACGATAATATGTTCTACTTCAGGTCTTTGATAAGAAATATTTCGAAGAGCTAACACTAAATGCTTGGAGGCCAAGAAATGCAAATACTCCAGTTCAAGATTGGACTACAGGCAGTGATGACAGCATAGGTCTTCCGAGAATGATGCTCAATAGTAAGTCGTGATTTTATTATTTGTATCAAAATGACTTCAGCACAAAAATGCTCACTATTTAAGTAATATTACTTACAGCTGATCTGTGTCTCATATATGATATTGAGAGAGTTCGCAATCAATGCTGCTCTCGGACTAACCTCCTAAACGACAATGGCGAGAATGCATGTATGTCATCAGAACTTTCCAGATCTCGTTGTCCAGTCTATTCACGGTTTAGTTCGAGACAAGAAGCAGTAGACGCAGTGAAAGAATATCTTGGAGGTGAATATCCCAATGACAATAATGAACCCTTCTACAGTGCATTTACTGAGGCGTGGTTAAAGGCAACTACATTGGGATGGAATGATTTGAAGTCAATGTCAGATAGCTGTGAGATGATTTGATTCATACTCGTTAAATTCAATGAGTTTACCTAGTTGAGAACTGGAATGTTTCAAAATAACATCATAGATTTGAGATCATTACTTCAAAAATCATCAAATCTCTACTTTTATGATTAGAAGGAATACAACAGTAGACACTAGGGATCTTAATATTTGCTATCATGAAATGAATAGTATGAAATCAACAGCTAGTATGTCATAGCACTTTAATAGGTTAGAGTTAAAATCATTGCAATAACAGCAAACCTCATATATTGAACAAACAAGTGAAGAACTTTAAGTTCTCCATAATTTTTCAATTCGTGAATTAGCGTCCACAAGACATTACCCACAAATAAAAACACACAAGCTACCTTTTTCCAGCACCTAGATTTTGTACCAGGATTTCAGTAGAGCCTTCTTTCCTCACCTTGAAACCATGGTGATCAACCGCATATTGGCAGGATGTTAATGATGTGAGAGTGGATGGCTCCATCAATAACATGCTAACCTCCCACTACTGTATCCCCACAAGCAACTCGGCCTTTGAGAGTTTTGGAGGTTCTCTAAGTTTTGACAGAGTTGTAATAGGTAGCTACAGTGACGCTTTCACTGAGCTTACTTTTAGCATGGTTTCACTAGGTAAGAATTTAATACACAAACGTGCCCCACAAGACACATTGATTGCGAACCAGAAGAATCCAATCCTTTCAAAGTCACAGCAGAAACAGAACATAGACTTCAGAAACATCCTTGTGAAAGTGTCCGGTGGCCAAATTGGTCAAGCTATTGAAAGCGTTGTGTTTGTTTGGTTCATTGCAGTGACTGATGATTGTGTTGTGAGCGTCTCACGTCAATACGTGTAGTTTACTAGTAACTTGAGTTATTTATCTTTTTTAAATTTTTGAGCGTTACAACAAGCATAAAATGAAGAGAGTGGATTCACAAAGGAGTGTCCGGATATAACTAGAAAAAAGCAACTCTCAACAAATGATACAATCACACAAGCTCAGAATGGAGAGAGTAGATATACATGAAAGATTTATCTCATTCAAAAGAAGATCTGTGATGAAAGAACAAATAGGACTGATTGACAATTGAAAGGTGATCTTGAAGTTGTGCATGTTCAAATTGAAACATCTAATATGATATTCAAATTGGCAAACAACAGTATTTTTTTTCATGGTATTACCCATGTCTATCTGTATGCATCAAACTACAGACTATTAATTAGAGAACAGTCTCAGATGATGACCACAGATAATAGAAATTTATACGCATAGTATCAGGTTAACAGGCTATTGCTCTATGAGTATATTATGATTGAAATTGAAAGTGGAAAGAATCCTTTTACATATGACAAAATCAGAAACGTCAGATTTAAATTCATGATTATAAGTGCACAATATATTTCATTTCATTCTAATGGCTCTATGTGGTATCATGTTGTTAGAAATGAAAAACAGACAGACTGGTCAACCTGACAGAGCATAATTTTGTTCGCAGTCCTGATAGGATGTGTGGATTAAATCAGTTCCGTCATAATGGAATGATGCATTGTTAATTGATGGTTTGTTTGCGATAACAAGTTCTATTTTCAATATGGACTAGTATCTAGACAGCTTACACTCTCATCATCTGGAGATAGTTGCCAAAATATTGGCCAACATTACAAAACCTGAATGATAATCAGCAACTACTGCCTAATAAAAAGTTCGAAGCGGTGCATGAGGATGGGATGATTAGTTATGGATCACATTAGTATAGTCATTTAACAGCAAACTGACGATTATAATTAAAATTTATGAAAGTTATGTTAATGGTAATGGTAACTTTGACTGCATTTTATTTGCATGCCACTGAGTGACATGTTAGTTGTGAACATATCAGACACGCCACAGGGCAGTGTCTCTTCCCGCAGTTATCAATCGTCGACGTCGACATCGTCAAAGTCGGACGATTTCACCCTCAAAAACGGCAGCTAACAGGTCCTTTTTTGTCCACCAGGTGTCAACGATGAGAAGCATGACTCCAACTCTCTCTCTTTCCTCACTCCAACTTTCCCACTCTCTACAAGAAGATTTTTGGCGTGTTTGTTCACTGCGCCAGCAGTCTCTAGTTATGAAGAAGCCTACCCCCACCCCCACCACTATTATTGCTTTAGCAACTTGACTAGTTTTGAGGCCGATCACACTATTATCTGCAAAAATAATCTTTTTGCATATTACTATTAGAGATACTTGATGTTTCCACTGCAAAATCATGAACACACTCCTCTGTTATTACTACGAATTTCTTTTCTTTTGTCGGCCTTGAGACATTTGCATGATGGCTCAATGGATTTCCGAAAATCTTCGCTACTTGCTGAATAACTCATCGAGTGCATCGAATTGGAGGAATTGAGCGTTGGTCAGTGAAGTGACAAAAAGAAGGATATGAATTCAATGGGCCTGCGAGATAAGGTCTCGACGTTCCTTAGGTGCCTCTCCATCATACCTTACTAATAATGGCAAGGCTTTGCTACAAACAAGCAATGTGCCAAAGTCTTCAAAAACCAGAACTGAACCAGACAGTATTTCACAAGATTTCACTTAGTAACGTTTTTCACTTTGTTTCACTTCACATTTTTGAACTCCTCTGGCAAAACACGCACATCACACACCTTCGCGCTCCTCACGCGTTGGTGTCACGTGCGCACAACAACTAACCGCCACGCTCCGCCACGCTATCACACAACATCACACAGTTCAACCACAAAGAGAAAGATAGAAAAGACCCAAACCTAAAAACTCAACAACCAACAACCAGCAACACAATAAAATAATCCATGATGGTGGTATCGGCCGAAAAAGCCCGTGAAAAAGCCGAGGCAAGACGTCTCCGCATACTCGCCAAGGCAAATGAACGCCTTGACGTTGTTTCCGGCCTCGTCCCCTCCTCCGACGTTACCAAAGTGTTGGCGGATACATCATCATCACCTGTCGTGGTCGAATCTCCATCGGATTCACCCCGAGCAGAAGATTCAAACAACGTGATCAATGTGGGCAATGAGACGTTGAATGTAACATCTTCTTCTCCCACCTATAGCTCGAGAGATGAAAAAGAAAATAAGGGCTCGAGACGTATGGCTGCCATGAGAAAGAGGAGGGCGCAAGCACGTGCTGCTAAAGAGAGAGAAGATGAATCTACTGCTACTGCTGCAGCTGGTGGTGATGTTCAATCAAAGGTTGCCACTACGGATGCCGTGGAAGGAAGTGCAGCTGATGTAAAGATTGGAATGAATGAATCTACATATGTTGACACACCAGTTGAAGAAACAACACTTGCCAAACCGGAAGAAGTTGCCTCATCAAAAGTTTCTGATAACAAAACAAAAATTGTTGAGGACGCCATCTGTGAGGTCAAAGCCATTGATGAACCCAAGACTGACCTGAAAAAAATCGATGCCAGTCAATCATCAACAGTACCTTCTACCGGATCTTCTGAAACATCAACAACCAAAACAACAACCGAAGAAGAGCAACCCAAAAAATCCTATGTAGGCGTAGCAAAGATGCGTCGCCGTATCCTAAAGCAACAAAAGGCCCAACGTCTTCAATCCATCACCGATTCTGAAGCCATGCAGTCTGATGCTCAAATGGAACGTGAATTGGTAGCCGAAGTGGCTGCCATGGGAGTGACTGCTAAAATGGTTCGTGAGGGGGTAGATGTGTGTGATACTAGTATTATTGGGGGTTCTATTACGGGTGGTAATATCAAGAAGAGGAAAAAGAGTTGGCTGGCGTTGTTGCTACCCCCAATTCATACATTTTCAAGGATCATTACAACGGTTGTTTTGTTCGGTACCGGACTACGTCTTGGAATGGAGACACATACGGTTGGTGTTGTTGGCGGGGAGTCATCCATTCCTACAGCTGGCAGTAGCGGTGGAATGATTCATCACGTGGAGTCAACACTGACGAAGCCATGGGAATATGGTATGGGTGGGAAGATGGCGTATATGGTTGGAACGATGCCTACGGCTCCTCCCACAGCATTGCCTACCAGGTTTCATGATGATACTTCTTGCCTCTCAAATCATAACGAAGATAAAAGTGAATGTGCAGCTACTGAAACAAAATCCAAGCAGTCGAAAAAGAAAGACAAAGAAGATCACAAAATAAACATGATTGACATGGAAGATGAGTTTGATACGGGTCGCGTCCGGCCCCGTGGTGTCACTTCTGAATTTGAGGAGTCAATCCCAAAAGTGACCAACATTGACCCAGTTTTTCGTGCAGATCTCGATGAACTCCTCTCTCAATCGGCTTTACCTTTCCCCATTGATCGCGCAGCAAAATTTGCTATTGGGTTCCATCGAATGTGGGTATACTACTTGTGGACTATGCCGAAGAAATTATTGGATGGCTGGATACGATACCCTCCCGTAGTTTTAATATTCACTCTTTTGATCCGGGCAGGTAACAAAGTGTTGTTGGGGGGAGGTAAGAAGTTGGACGAAGATGGTGCAAAAGACAACAATAAGGGAGGATTTGATGTGATGAAGAAAGTTATGGATAGTGCCAAAAGTTACATTGAAGGGAGCTTTCCTTGGTTGGTATTTATTCTTGGAACACTGTACGATGTAGTCAAAGTTGACATGTATGTAGTTTTCTGTGGCTTATTGGTTGGTCTAGTCACTCCTTTGAATGGGCTGGGATGGAGCTTGGGATTTGGAGAGGGGCATGTTTTGGGAGATGGTGAACTTTGAGACAAAAAATGTGCAGCTTTAACTGAAAGATGGCCCTCTTAATTCAAGAAAGTAATGCTGGGATTAATGCTGTTACAAAAATCATTATTACAACAAGATCACTTTAAGTTCGTGACACTAGAGATAACAGATCAAAAGTTGACCTTCAATGTCATGACATCACCTAAACACCGTGAGTCTTAATTCACAATACAATACCATCATGAGAAGAAACATGCATAATAGATAACAGCCAGCTCTCTTATTCAGAAACAAACTCGAATAATGAACAATTGTCGTCCAAAGTCTGTGGTCCCGGTCCGCCCCTGGTGCAATAAACCATCTTGACATCCCCAACCGCTCTCACTTTACACCTCTTATCCACAGCCTCTACCAAACCAACATCCAGATTCCAATCCATTGCCTGCTTCCTCAGTTCAGCATTGTTCACATAACTCTCACCAATCTCTGGATAATACTTCAAAGCCAAAGCCAACAATTCCACTTGATACTTTTCCAACGTATACAGCACGGCATTTGGCCCAGCATCAAATGTGTAAGCAGCACGAAGTTCTCCAGCCCATTCATTATAGGCATGAACCATTGCTACTACGGACTTGGATACATCGTTCATGTAAAATATGGGTGGATAGGTGTCCAAACAAGTTGCATGGAATTGATTCGAGTCCATCATCGTTAACTTTCCAAACGATTCAAAGTCTTTCTTGTGTATAGCACTCTCAATTTCCTTCATTCTTGTGGGTACTACGTGCTCAGCTCTATACCCCAATAATTTCGAAGTCGCTACTGAATTCTCCATACCTTTTGTAGACGAAGTCTCCTTTTCTTTATCGGATACTACAAGAATGACCGCACGAATCTCACCCCAATGATTCTCGTCTACAACTTGTTCTGCGATGGAGTCCGACCAATCATCGACCTTGCCACCGGCACGCCACGTTACAAATCCTCCGTAGAGAGAACGGCATGCCGATCCCGAACCCTGTCGTGCAATCGCGGTAAATTGTCCAGGATACTCCTCTACGGCATTATACAACGCCACCAGTGAGGCTACTAGCGCGGCATATCCAGCTGCACTGGAGGCCAAGCCAGCAGCGGTGGGGAAGGTATTGTAACTTGCTATATGAACGTGCATTGTTTTCCATTCTTCTTTACCAACGAGTACGTTGCCCTCGGCATCTAATTTCTCGGTGGCACATGCTCGAATGCCATCGACGCAGGCTCTAAATCGTTTCGAGGTGGATGAATTCATCTCTACTTCTGTACCATTCAACCATAATTTGTCTTGATCGAAACCGGTGGAACAAGCGGCCGTGGTTACAGCACGTAAATCCACTTGATCTAAAGTGAGCGATAGCGAGTCGTTGATGGGTGTGTTGTATTGAGTGGAGGCCTTTCCCCAGTATTTGATGCAGGCTATGTTTGTTGGAGCTGATACTGTTGCTGTGTGCAGTGGAGATGATGGGGAAGGGAGGGTTATTTTGAAGGCTGTGGGTGGTGGTTGGTTCGACATGGTTGAGCGGTGAATCAAGTCAAGAACTGAGAGACTGGAGTATGAGAATGAGAGAATGAGGAACAATGACAAGGCCTGTCTAGTCGGTAACGAGTTTTAGACCACTATTTTTAACGTACAACACTTTAAATTTCGCTGAATTCGCTAGAGGGTCTTGCCTACAACATTTAAACAGACGGCTAAAATTCTCGCCCTTTTTTTGCCCAATAAAAAAATCATCATCAAAAATCCCCCACGGCGTTACTTCTCTAGATAGGCTTAGCTGATTCTCTAGTGGCTCTGGTGGCATAGTATTGTATAAGAATAACGATGTCCGAAACACTCTCCCAACGAGCTGGCGAATGGGTCACATCATTCCTAAACAATCATCATGAGTTTTCAGGCAAACAATTCTCTCTCATCAGCCAGTTGGAATATTTGAAGGGTGAGGAATTAAGAATTAAGAGTGAAGTTGCTCGCTGGCGGACACGCATCTATGATTATGAATGTGTTCTGACTGATAATGTCACTTCTCTACCTCTTTAATTCACAGTCAAAGAACTGAAAGAAGTAGCCAAAGAGATTGAAAGGCGTGTCCGAATCGCATCCATCCGAAATCCATCTGCTCCATGGTATCACAAACCAACGTGTGCCGCTAGGAAGGCGGAGTGGGTGACTTCAATATCAAATGCATTGGGATCCAATGATATCTTGAATATAGTAGCGCCTCAAAATGTTGCCGCAGCTGCTCCTCTATCAATGCAACAAACTCCCTCCAATAATGTTAGTGTTAGTCCGAGACGAATGAGAGAAATGGCAGCAGCTGCTGCGGAAGCTCGTTCGTCGATACCAACTTCTGTGGGTTCAAACACTGCAGCTGCAACAGCATCTGCGCCCAGACGCATCGCAAATACGAGTGTAGCTGCTGCCGCATCTAGCATGAATATCACCTCATCAAAAGGGAAATCAAACTGCGCAATAAAACCGTCAGCTTCTGCTGCAATATCTAGTCCATCAAAAAGGAAATCCAATACTCATTCTAAATGCAATAGTGCGAAGAAACCTTCTACTAAAAAACACCGGTCCAACCCAAAAACTAACAATTCAACCATTGGATCAGATGAAATATTAGCTGGCAAGTTACAGTCGCAATACTACAATGAATCGTTTACTGGAATTAGAAACAATCATGCTTCTATATCATCTACCGCTCCAACTGCTGCGGCACCATACCATCACAATTCCAGCAAGATGAACAACACTAATTCACACACTAATACAATGAACCAATCTCATGTAAAGACCAAACAGCATCCAAAAGTCAAGGCAGAACCAAAATCTCCCACATTACCTCCCGTAGATGATTCGCTCCAACCAAAAGATTACAGAGAATCATCAATGGTTGAGTCTTTACGTAATATGGGTTTCACAGACGTGCGTGAAATGCTCTCAGGTATACGAGCAACAACAACAAATGACACATCACTCTTTATACCCAATCAATGGAATCAGCAACAGCAAGTGGAAGCAGCAATGATGTGGATTGTCAATCAAAGAGAAGAGGTGGCCGAGGCACGAAAACTGGATGAAGCAAGAGTTTCATCGGAGATGGCAGATAGAGCCATTGAGTGTTCTAGGCGAGAAGAGAGAGAAAGGCAAATGAAGTATGCTGATTTGAATACCTTGTTTGGATCGATGGAAGAAGATTCTTCTGTCTCCACATACTTTCTTGAATCGACTTTGCTTAAGAACGCTGAAGTTCGAAAAGTGATGCATGCCATTGGGATTGGTCCAGGTAAAGATGTAAGCATTAAGCTGCTTCTGCTTGAAGCCAAGGCTCGGAAGTGGTATGGCACTGTTCTACCGTATGCTCATTTTCGATATGTCATGTGCCCTTCGTTCGAGACTTGGTCTAGAGAATTTATCGTTTCTTCGAAAAGACTCAATTCGGTGTCTACATCTATTTTGGTACAAAAGGTGTCTCATGAGCTCAAACAACTTGAACAGGGAATGTACAATCTTTCAGAGCAAGAGCAGGGAAGCTTTGGGTTGGCTCCAAAGTTATTCTTGAGAGCAAAGAAAGACGCAGAACGCAAAGGCCTGTCAGTTTGTGATATGACATCTGATGGTGATGTTACATTTGTGCCTTCATATTCAACGTGCTCTGACACTTCTCCTGTAAAGAAGAGTATAAACAGTGCAATCGAAGTCATAGAAATTTCATGACTTCTAATAGGGTCTACACATTGTTGATGCTTTGTTTGTCAATCAACGAGTAAATTCATAAGTGATCATGGCATATAATAGTTTAAATACATAGCAATCTTGCAAATAACTTTACACAAACTATTTCGTAGATTCAGATCAAGCACATAATTTCAATTGATCTAAGGACTAAGGAAAATAGATGAAATATCCCCCCCAGAATATATCATATAGCAATATCCCGCTGATCTATTACTTTGCATTTGGTGCAGCCAATTGAGCCGCTCTTTCTTTCCTCATTGCCATCATCTCTTTGTGCTTCTTACGTGCCTCCCATTCATGCGCACTCTCTACGTTGAATTTCATATTGAGCTCGGATGCAGGTTTGGTCATGGGGTTGTCAAAGAACCATTCCGCTGTTAGGGCTTGGGCTGCCGACCACCTCTTATCAGGATTGTATGCTAGCAAATTATCAATTAGGTCCATAGCATGGGGTGTCATCCAACTAATGGCATTTGTAGGCAAGCGTGCCTTGAGTTCCTCGCGGAGTTTACGAGGTAGAGCATCGTTTTCTCCCTGAGGCCTATAGTTCTTCCAGAGGGGACACAACTTGTCCACATTGGGCCACTCTTCTTTGGTGGGATGACCCAAAGTGCGAAAGATCAAGTCCAACTCTGCATCAAGGTGGTGTCAGAAGCAAAAGAACATCCATATGAGATATGTTAAACCTTGACATGACATTCAACACACGACTGGATTGACTTACGTGTGCTTTCGTTGCTCCCCTTCAATAGTCCACCACGACGAAACATCTCAGCAATAATGCAACCAACACTCCACATATCAATCTTGGGCGTGTACTCCACTGCCCCAAGTAGCAATTCTGGAGGTCTATACCACAGTGTAATCACACGATTGGTGAGGCGTCTCATCTCGGGGTTCCAGCTGCGAGCTAGGCCCCAGTCAGCAATTTTTAGCTCCCCCTTCCTATTGATGAGCAGGTTGGAAGATTTGAGATCTCTATGGATAATTTTGTTGACGTGCATGTAGTGCACTCCACTGAGAAGTTGTTTGGACCATGATTTAATGTGATCTTGAGTCAACTTGATTTCGGGTGTCTCAATGATGCCAGTGAGATCGTATTCTAGGTATTCAAATACCATGAACACGTTCTTTGGGATATCCCCCGAATCTAAATGATACAAAGAATTAGAAAACTGGAAGTTAGAATGTAGCAAGGTGTTTCTTCAAAAGCAAAGACAATATCACACAAAGCTTCCGAAATAGTTCAAGGCAATTCAATGTAGGCGGCTAGAACTAAGGACATTCAGTGTAACATATTTGAATGCCCATGAAAATGGTCCGCCATTAATTCTCGTTGTAACTTCACCCCCCCCCCCCTATTTTCTTACCTTTGGACGTGACAATCTCCTTCAGCTGCACAACATTGGGATGATTCAATGCCTTGAGGATTTTAACCTCGCGAATGGCCGTAATGGGGAACCCATTTTCTTCTTCTTCCGTGTTGATTCTTTTTAGTGCTACTACCTCCCCCGTCTTTTTGTCAGCTCCTACAAACACACTCCTTCAAAGAATAGATGACAGATTGGATTCGATGTGATTTTTCGATTCGTATATTGGTTGGTTTGTTGTTTTGGTTCAGCCGTATTTATTGGTTGAACAAGATTTTTGTGAGTAAAGGTCGAGAAAGAAAATTCACGATATTGGTTTTACCGAAACGTCTTTCTCTCTTTCTCGACGATTTACCCAGTTGGTCAAACCAATACATGAACAAAAACACAGCAGCAACAAAACTATACAAAACAAAGCACAGGCCAACAAAACGGAGTCACATCTCTCTTCATTAAAAAAAGAGACGTACCCATAAGTCCCCTCTCCCACCTGCTGCCTCCTCTGAAACACCGTGACATCTCTCAAAATTACAGGTGCCTTAATATGCAAATGATTCGAACCACGTCGGGGCTGTTTGTTCATCGATGTCTTCTCCATTGTGGATTCATTGGGTCGCTTCTTGGCCACCACCTCGTTACTAGCCGACAGTTTCTTAGCCGGCGGCAAAGGAGGAGGCGGGGGACGCCTTGCAGGGGGTCCTTTAGGGGGAGGGGGGCGTTTGGTTGGATGGACCATTGTGCGGATTGTGGTTGTTGTGGACGACGCCATGGGGTAAGCGTCGGGATCTTCCTGATCAATAATTATTTTTTGTTGTGGTTTCTCTTTTCAGTGGGAGCCTCCCGTGTGATGTTTGAGATACTCCTTTGTCAATTGGTTAAAATCGATACGACCTGAAAGGGAGGTGTAGAGACGGTGAGCTATTGAAGACGAGGGCAGCCAGCACTAACATCGGGTGCACGGCTGCAAAGCAAACCCACGAAAAATCAAACCGTCAACTTACAATGGATAATGCAATCAAACTAGCGATCAACAGGGAGGCTCGTCTCGGCTATATCAATAGATGCAATGGTTGAATTTGGGGGGGAAGAAGTGCAGAGGGGGGTTGAATCGCTGGCCAAGCAACAAGGGGAGGATAGCGGGGTTGACTTCTCTTTCGTAAAAAAGAAAAGTGAAAGGCCAACGCCAACAAACTCGTTCGGATTCATTTCAGATTTCCGGAAGCAAGCGGGACTAGACTCGCCTGACGTAGGTACACACCTACCTAAATACCCACAAAAACTACAACGTATCTTACCTATTATCCAGTATCTACCATAAAAGAAGCTCTATTATTATTTAGGTGAGGCGTGAGCTGGCGTGAGAGAGAGGGTTACAAAAACTCAAATATGGAAATGAGTACCTAGCTCAATGCCTCTGGCAGCAACGCTGCTCGTTTAGACTGTTGGTGTATGTGAAGACTCGGCGATGATTGGAAGTCTTAGGTAGTAGAAGTAAAGGGTAATTGCCTAATTTCTTGTTCTGTGTCTGTGTCTGTGTCTGTGTTCGTTTCGGTTTGGTTGTTTGCTAGATGTGGATGTTGCATTCATAGAAAAATTTCTATTGAGGATTGCATATTACAATTACTAGTACATATTGCATCTGCTGCCAAAACTAATTTACTGGGTTCCTTGTAATACTATTCAACTCCCTATTACCCACCATTGTTTACTGCCGGTAAAAAAAGAATATCATCCTAACCTGGTAGTACTGGTAATTTGTAATTAACCAGGTAAGAATTTTGGTTTGTTACCCCAATTAGTAATACCCCATTTCAAAATGACATATTGCTCAATAAATATAAAAAAATCTGATGCTGTTTTCTTATTGCATCCTTCATTCATCTGGGTCCATGGTCATGGTCACTTTTGGGTCATACTAGTAGAAGGCTGTCGGCAGCCATGGTTTGGGTGGTGGCCGCGCTGTTTTTTGTTAGTGAAATGCACAAGCAATTTTTTTAGAAAAACAACACTCCATTTCAAAGTCCTCTTACCTACATACAGTACATTTGAGTTCAAGTGTATACCCCTTGATTGGGCGGCCTTATAAGTAGACGACCACAAGGCCTCAGACCAAACCCTTTGTTGCAGTGACTAGCCCAATGAGTCCGCTAGTGAATGCAACAAAGGGCTTGGTCTGAGGGCTTGGGGTTGTCGAGATATAAGGGCGCCCAATTTTTACATAAGGATTCTAATCGTAGAATTAAAAAAATTACTTAACGACGATGATAGCAATTACTTAACGATGACGTCACAGAAGAATGGTCTCACTACTGCAATTGGATTAAAATGGCAACTTCATCAAGAAACTTGACTTCAGAAAAACTATGAGAACATGTCTTCCTGTTGACAAATTAGTCGAGATGACAAATGCATTGGTGTTCTGTTCATTGCAGCTGTCGATGATGTGATTTGTTTCAAATTGTCACAGCATTTGTCAAGGTTTTTTGGGTTTTTAGCGAATTCACAGTTTTTAGCAGGTGGTAGCAAGGGTTGGTCAGTGCCACAATTATCATTATTTTGTTCCCTCCTATGGTACTGGTCTTCAAAACATTTGATGATCTTGACTTAGGCTAAAATGATCTTTTCGGACACAAAAACAAAGAGTTTCATCAAGGTATGACAAGAAACAGTTTCGATAAGGCTTGAGCATGGAGAGCAACCACAAGGTTGGGGGGAATCCAATCCACTATGTGTGTTCTATGATGAACATAGTTTGTTGAGTATCTAACTAGATGTAAGATAAACATAGACTTGGAAATTTACTTTATCTAAACAAATGAATGATTTAAGATGCAAGCTTGTTTAATTTTCATATATTTTCTTGTTCTTCTTCTTCCAGTGGAGCCAAAAGTATTACCTTTTGATTATCTTTAATGAAATGTATACCTTGTTCGGTAGATTCAGTGTACGGAAAGCTGGGATGTTGGGTATTGATTTCGTTCACGGCACATGGAACCCCAAAATTGTCACCATCTGACAAGTCTTCATTGCATTTAAGTTTGGAATTAGAATGCGATTGATGCGAGGGATTGTAGAGCGGCACTCCAAACATGACACTGTCTTCTGGTGATTCTTGATGATTGTCTTGGTTACACTTAATAGAAACTCCAAGTGAGCTGACTTGCTGTGCATTAAAGTCCACAACCTTCGATGATTCCATCTTCCAATCTTCTTCACATGGTGACTGGTTAGCCACCGAGCCATCATCAGAGTCGTCGTCACTGCTTTCACTTTCATAATCACAAAGAGCATTGAGTGCAGGCGAATAGGAAGGAATCATGCAATTAGCAGTAGGTGAACTTGTTTGAGGAAGAATTTCTGCTCTCTTTGGCTTGTTGCTTACGTCAGCTGTTGAGGAGACGTTTGGTGATGAATTAGCAGCCTCCATATCAATATTAGCATGAAATAGAGACGCTAAAATATTTGACACCTCTTCAATATCATTTGGTAGCTCAACAGAATCTGCTTGACATTGATCCCTCTTCGCGCCAATTAGTGCATCCATACGTTCATTTTCTAACTTCTCAACTTCTTTCCAGGGAAGATCTTCTCCCAAATCCCATTGGTCCATCTTTTGTTCTTTCTTTTCCAGCAACTCATGAGAGGCTTCAATCATGGCATCTGAGGGGCATGGGCAGTAGTCTTCACCAAATGTTTCAATCATTGACCTTAAACCCCCGTACCCCTCAAAATCAAGAGCAAAATGCACTCCCAATGTTCCGTGCTCCATAACAATGGGCTTGGAGAATGCACCATTACGAATAAGCTGTGCAAGAGACCCTGGAATATAGGCGTAGTCTGCCGTACCATTCCCATAACGAGAGGAAGGGTGAAACTCCATCCAACCTCGATGGTGTTTTAGACGAGTGATTATCTGATTCGCATCCTTGATGGCTTCGTCAATGCCTTCCACTTCCTGCGATGTGCGTTTTGGTAGAACCCGCTTATGCTCTGGATCGTGCCACCTCTTTTTCTTTTTGGCTGCTGTCTTAGGCTTTGAGTCTGCGTGTTTGGACACGGCATCGTCCTCTTCCGATGTATCAGTAACATCAGGAGCAGCTGTGGACTTGCTAATTGTCTTGAGACGCTTTCTTCGTTCCCATGCAGCTTTGGCGGCTTGACTACGGAGTTCTGCGGTGTAGCCTCTTTTGTGCTTGCGCACATAACCATAACCATTCGTAGATGAGCCATCTTCTTCGGCATCTGCGGCACTAGATTCCTCTTCGTTCATAGGATTAATAGCATCTGATTTCGCGGATGTCTTGCCTTGCTGCTGGCGGCGCTTCGCCCATGATTTCAAAGCAGCCATGCTTCTCTTGTTGACCACGGGATGCGAGGAAGATGGGATGCACTTAACTGCAGTTTGCGACACTTCTGGTGCAAGACATGTATCTTTATCATCATACAAAGGAGGGACGATGGTTGCAGTAGCAGGTGGTGGAATGCCTTGCTTTGCACGTCTCTTTTCCCATGTCTTTAATGCAGCTATCCTCCGTTTGCTCGATTTATCAGGAGCTGAAGTTGTTTTACTGCAAATAGAGGCATAAGGCGGTGATTTAACACCCACTGACTGCAACCTTGAAGCTAAGCCGGTATCATTGGTTGAAGGAACAATTGCTACATCCTCTGAAGCTGCTATACTTTGTTTCATACGACGTTTCTCCCATGATTTGATAGCGGCCAGTCGTCGTTTCTCGGTCTTGCTCACCTTCTTGTGGGCAACTGCAGGCCTTGCATTTGCAATGGCGGTGTCCGAAGCTAAACTGGATTCGTCCTCTCCCGTCACTATCCGACTCATCGGCTGCTTGGATGACATGGTTGTACTGGCACGCAATAATTATTGCAAGGACTGCTCAATTGATATTATTATGGCAAAGCAAAACAGCGAGAAGAGAGAAGAGAGAGCTCAAAAAAATGAGGGGAGCGAAGAGAGAACAGCGTATTCGATTTATACGTAGGAATTAGTACTAAAAAGGTCAACACCTATACTATTTCCCTGGCTGTGTTCCCTCAATCATGTAACAAATGAAAAAAATGTAAGCCCCAACAACCACTCTTACAACATATCAGATGTATGTTCATGTTGTAGATACAACATGTCATTTCCATTATCTTGATGGATGATAATTAGAAAGTCCCCTATGTTTTGTTACTCATCTTTTCCAATTGAAATTAGGTATTTATCTGACTTCTGCGAATTTTACTCGCAACCTAGTTCAAATAGAATAAATTTACTTAATTGCATATGATGATTAATAAGTATCATCCCATTCAACATGACGTCTCATCTTGTAATTCCTATCGTGCCTACGTTGCCTTCCATTCTCCAATGCCAATTTGGCACCATTTCCAAGCTCCTGTTGCATAAACTGATCAAATAGAGGACCATTGGAAACAGGTGGAGCAGTCGCATCAGATCCACTCAAGTCCGGATCATATCCTCCTAACGCCATCATGGTTTTCACCAATGATTCGTCCATCACACCCTCTTGAACACAAGCCTTGTGATATAGACCAAATGACACATTTCCACGTGATATACTAGCAGGGAGACATTTTTTTACTGTCTGTATTAAATAGTTGTATGTCGCTGAGTTCCTACCACTGATGATCTCTTGGCTTCTTTTGGAAGGTTTGCCCGTCTCAAGCATTTTGGCCTGACGCTTTAATGCAGATCGACTTGTTGCGTTCTTGGTGGAACTCTTGATGCTTCGCAATGTCATTGCTGCAGTGTGCTTCATTCGAGTATAGGAAGAGAAAGCTGTATCAATGGTGATATCTCGTAGACGGTCTTGTTCCATCTTGAGATTCTTTTCGTCCTCCTTCGAGGTGGCAACAACAGATCCGCTAAGAATTTCGGCCTCTTGAACCATAGAAGCATGGGCCATGTGATCAAACTCTGCAGCTACTCGAATAACAGCATTGAATGTCATTGGAGTTGGACATGTACGAACATCGAAGTTCATCGCAGTGTAATGAGCTAAAGTTCCCGCACCAGTGCCTGCTCCAATTCCAATACCTTGCGCAATCTTGTTCAGTGCATTGCTGGCATCAGCAGCACTTCCAAGACCAATATCTCCTCCATCCATCCAATGAGTGTTCAAAATTTCATCCAATATATCACGGGCAAACTCTGGAGGCGACAAGCCTTTCAATACTTCAATCAGATCTATATCACTTGGGCCATTGGATGAATATTGCTCCTTACATAGGCACGCTAGAGAATCCAGCAACAAATCATACATGTGAACTGTGACACCGGGGGCTGCACCAAACTGGTAGTCGTCTGGGTCTATCTTGAAATCCTCGTCATCGATTGCATCTTCATCAGATGTATTTGAGGTCAATGAAGCACTTTCACTTGAAGCGAAACCAGCACTGCGCATGCGTTCATCAGTATATTGGGTGAACTCTTTCACTGTTTTTTCATCGATATCATCTTCTTCGTCACTGCTGCTATCGCTGCTGCTGCTGCTGCTGTCACTGCTATCTTCAGCTACCCCCTCCAACTGACTCCTAACCCTTGTCCTCATCTCAATAAACGCTTCCCCCTCCTCAGACATCCTCTTCATCAAGTCAATCATAACACGAAAACACTCTTGTCTACTCAATGCACTACCCATATCTTTATCACCAATTATCATCTGACCCTTCTCTACACATTTATTCACGTAAGACTCGCTAGAAACTTGAGCGTTCAATCCCCTCATCAAATACTCGACACGCTGTACAATCGCATCGGATTGATAATAGGCATGTTCAATTTCTTCTTCGACGCTTCGCAATTGTTTGTTATCTAGCGGTTCATAGGCAATTAGTGATCCAATGGGGGCATCAAATAATGATTCGACTTCAGAACGGAGCAGAGACGGTGGGCATACCGAGGGAGGGAGTTTAGAAGAATGTCTGGTGGGGAGGATATGATCATCTTCGTCGTCTGTGGCAACTGCTGAAAGATGACGGCATGGAATGGAACCAAAATTTGATGAAGACATTTTTACTGCCTTCCATGACAGAGGCTCTAGTGTAGAGCAATGCATGCGGATACAATATCGATCTCGAGCACATCGTCGAATATGATGTGTGGATGCGGATCGAACTGCTGTCAATGCAGCTCCAGATCGGCGGAGCAGGTGAGAGGACATATTGATTGAGGACGGATGATGCGATGGGTGTGTAACTTTTCTGAGGTAGGATGACGTTGGACGTTGATGATGTTGTTGTGAGGAGGAGAATCGGCAAGGTCGAGGTGGTGGTTTTTGGTTTTATGATGGGTGTGCGGTGTGGGGGTGGCTGGCACCATGCACCTCTCTTTTTATTGAGATCCTTTTTTTTAGTTCGCGCACTTGGAAGTTCGCCGTCTGACCGTCGCTCCCACCCTCCTAAAGNTAACGAAACTGAAAGGTAACCAGTTGGTCAGAAATGTTTCACCGCCGTCAGATTGAGGCTGAGGGAAAATGCTTTATAAGCAATGATAGCAACTTCGAGTTTTGCAACAATAATAAGCTAAATTAAAGAACTATTTACATTTTTAATAAAGGCAGGCAAATCTATGTACTCTAGTAATTGTTCTCTACTTATTGACAATGATAACTGAGAGAGACTGAGAGGCTGTGGGCGAATTGCGAATTTACTACCAATTACTTCTTATGTGGCCAAATGCGGCTTAAAAATAGTACTTATATAGTTTTGTAAGTCTAGTTATCAAAGTTATAATGAATTTCAATTTAAGTTTGTCAGGATAACAATCGATAACAATGGTAATTAATTTACATCATATTAGTATAGGTTGTGAATACGATTGAACTTTAGTTTTATGTATTGCATTTAGAACTAATGAATATAAGTACATAACACATCGTGAAATACATCTCCTCCGCCTCTGTTGATTGTTGTGTCCTTGCTGTCATTCCCCTCCTCCCCCCGCCAGCCACATTCCTTCGTTTGCATATTTTTTTCTCTTTCCGTCTCAACGGTTGGTTGTTGTGTCTTCTTTCTATCCCTGGCGGCCACGATTGTTGTTTTTTACCCCTTCGTCCCCTTTATTCTGGCTGATTGCTGGATTTATGTCACTGTTTCCCATCCTGTATAACCCCTCCCAAATCCCGATTGATTGTTGTGTGTTTGGTGAGGTCTTTAGGAGCCTCTCTTGGCCCTAGCGTTGCATCCGGTGGCGATAATACATGGCCTCGTCCCGTCCCATCGCCCGTTGGCTTGTGGGCAGTCTCAGCGGTGATTGCGCTGATGATGGCGGCTGAATCGACGCCGCCGACGCCGATTCCCGTAGCGGAGGCATTCGTGACGGCGGTGGTAGAGTTTGGGTTGGGTTTGACGGCAATTTGGAGGCTGCCATGATCGGGGTAGGTGGTAGGTGGTGTTTGGCCGGCCGTGTGTTGTGATTTGTGATCACAGCTTATTTTGCGCAGATAGCTTATTTTGCGCAAATAGCCTATATTATAAGCTATTTGCGCAAAATAAGCTATCTGCGCAAAATAAGCTATACGCGCAACTCAAGGTAATAACTATGAATATTATGTGAAGTTACCTTTAAAAATAAGCTATTTGCGCAAAATAAGCTATCCGCGCAAAATAGGCTATTCGCGCAATGCGCAGATAGCTTGTTTTGCGTGTATAGCTTATTTTGCGCAAAAAACTCATTTAAATAAGCTATTCGCGCAAAAATAACTTATCTTCGCGAAACATGTTTGAATTACATAAGCCCCCAAAGCAAAACCTACCACCAACGGCGAAATTTTCAGCGTCAGCTAATCTACCATACTACTATGTATGTACACTACTTATGTACACTACATATCTATTATGTCCCAATGCATGATGAGCCTCTTCTGCAATACCATACAATATTTTTATTCAGGCAACCAAGACCAGTATGTGAGTCTATCACAAGACAACCATCAATCAGTCACTCAGTAGATCCACCTTTGTTGACAACACGACATTGTGGTTCTATAGTCAAAGAAAGGCCAAGCGTTAATGTGACATCGCCACCATTTCCCCACCTATTATTATTATATACCTAACCTTTGCCTTGCCTTATTGCCCCACAGCCTCCATGTCCAACCAACTATAATTAATTTTGTGATCAAAGCAGGTCTACCTCTTGAGAGAAAAATTTAAAACTGAATACATCACAATGCATCACTTAACAGAAATAGAAATCCCAAAACTACGTAAAACAAGAAGACAAAGTGGTGGAGAAGAAAACAGTTCAATCACAAGGAAGCAAGATTTTGTAATCAAAAATAAATGTGAAAGTTATAATGAATGTATTCAATACTAATATTAGGCTAGATTAGGGATTATTTATGCACTGATAGATGTAGCTCAATCAACCAAATCAAATAATGCTGATAGAAGCAATCTGTCCTGCCAAGCAAATTACAGTTTCAATAAATACATCCTACAACATCAAATGAAATGTTTTGTATGTTTGATATTTTTGAAGCCAACAAAGAGGATAAACACCTCTTTTTGCTATGTAGTTCTTAGCATGACAGCAAAAAGATATATCGTATGAGATTTTGCTTTTACTTGTGATGTTATTTTAACTGAAAGTATTTAGCAGTATTCAATATAACATTTTCCCTCAGCCTCATTAGCGCTTGCATTAATGTGTTGGCAAGCTCAATCGGATCATTTGTTAACACTTGCATCATCTATTCCAATAGTTGTATCATAGTAAACCATAGTAACCTTGATTACCAAGTTATAATCATTGGTCTGGAAGCTTTCATTCAAAATCTTCATTTTGGTTATGTGAGCCCACAATATCACGTGGTATTTGATGACAATTATCAGACTGTGTTCAATGATGGCAAAACTTCAGAGGAAGTTGACAAAATTTGTAATAAACTATTTGTTGAGAGTTGTGATTGTTATGTGCAGGAGGAGTATGATGATGACGGTATTCTTATCTACTCTCCTCCCCCACTTGATGAAGTTTGGTTGTCCAAACCCGAGCGCCGTGAACGTCGACATGAGCTGGAAAAGCAACGCAACACTCAGCATCGTCACCGTGATCGTGATATTGATGAAGTTCACTGTCGAATGAAGAAGTCTCACGACTCCACTCCCCCACCACAGTTGGCCGAGTCTGATGTTGAGTCTGATAATGACGAATATTCTCTTTCTTCGGACCCAGTCATCGAATCAGGAGGAGATAATGGTGACCCTGATGAAAGCTATTGGAAGGACCATCCTATTAATGACAAGGATGAGCCTGAGTTGCCTACTTTTGAGCCTATTGATTCTCCATCCAAGTCTCCAGAGGAAGTGGAGGAGAACAAAGATCTTGGTCACAGTACAGCACCCAACCTCTTGTGGATTTTGAATGAGTGAATGGAAAATGAGTCAATGATATAGTATGGAGTATGGAGGTTCCGAGACCAGCAATGGATTTTCAGCCCATTCTTCCATTTTAGACCAGCACAAAACTTACACGACAATAAGTTTATGATTGATTAGACGAAAGAGAAATGCAGGTGTAGGTGTCTAGTAGATTTGTTAAGTTCCCAGGCTGAGTAAGTCTGCTCCCATAGGCTATAGGCTATAGGCTACTAGTTGGAGTCCAGCCAAGCTTGGAACCCCTTGCAAATTCAATAAATTATCACTTGTGAAACTGACCTGAAATCAGAATTAGTATCTTCCTTATCAGGGATAAGCCTTCAGGTTGGTTCTGGTTTCTTAGTACTTTGAATATGATGGATAGCAGTTGAAGAGTAGTTACTACCTCAGCAACCCCTCAACTCATCACACCATCCTCTGCCGAATATTAATGTTTACAAGGTGTACTGTTCCAAGGATGCTTGCTTTCTTGTTGGATACATTATTTAATGAGATTTATTGCTTGGCTTTATACTATTGGTATCTATTGGTATGCTTAGTGGTATCTACGTGAACATTTTTAATCACGTGTGAGGTTTCAGTGAAATCATACAAAACGATAGATACTGCAACACCATACTCACGCTTTAGTTTGTGACTTTTGACCAGTGAAAAACACACGTACTCACAATGTTGTGCTTCGTGCTTCACCTTCTTGCTTTCACTTCTTATGGTAGTCTGCACTGATCCAAAATGAACACAGATTATGGTTCCTAATACAATCAAGATTATGTCCAACACCGCCGCAAGTCCTACAGGAATCAGCAGACGGATCGTCATCTTTA
>JALLPH010000120.1:0-30229 GCA_036939855.1 Cyclotella choctawhatcheeana
AGATTCGCCTGAAACACACGCTTGCGCTAGCCGGGCGTAGCCCGCTAGTCATCATTCATCCACGCACCTAAACCATGAAGCTGAATGCCCGTCATCTCATCCTCGCAGCGGCTCTGCCATCACACGAGGCCAGGAGGACGTTCAATCAATTGTCGCTGCGTGGTTTGATGTCATCAGATGCTGTTGTTGCGAAGGAGAAGCGAAAGTTTACCCTTCCGAGCTTCGGCCGGCGGCGTAGTCGTGATGATGTTAAGCCGGCGGTCCCTACAGAAGATGAAGCTGCCAAAAAGGAAGAAGTGGATGATGCTAAAGAAAGTGGAGATAAGGAGAAATCAATAGAAAGTGACAAGCCAGCAGCTGCTGATGAGAGCTCGGAAGTCCAACCAGCAGACGAGAAAGATGGCAGCAGCACTGATCAAGAGCAGACACCACCATCATCATCATCTGAAACGTCAACGACGAATTCAACGAGACCAACCATCCTCTTCATGCCGCCTCCACATCAACAGCAACAAATGCGTCCATTCACGCATCCATACTACATGCCACAACAACCTTCTCACCAACGACAAAAGAAAAGACCTTCACTCCTTCCATCAATTCTACCTGCCTTTATCCCAACGGGTCCACCTAACAATACACCACCCTTCCCACATCCATACAATCCCAACCCGAGCAATGAAATAAACAACAAAATACTCTCCTTACTGCTGCGTCTGACACTATTAACATTCACAACACATATAATGGATTTCTTTGGACTGGGATCCCACAGCGAGGCTTACCTCCCCGCGCCTGCGCAGCATTATACATTTGAAAGAGTAAACGATCGATATAGAAGAGACGGTAATGCATTAAGTTTGGCCTTGAGTAGTCCTCCGCCAGGCGTACGAAAGTATAGATGGAGGAGGATATTGGGTCATAGACGGAGAGATGTTGTGCATTCCCTCACGGAGATGGAGAATGATGAGAAACGATTGATTCAACGTAACAATAGAGTTGTAGATTCCAACACTGCTACATTAGAAAATGGGGCATTGTACAACAATACAATAATCATTATTGACATCAAGCCAGATGGACGTGTTGGTAATGGTATGGCAGAACATTTGAGAGATTCTATATCATTCATTATTGAACAACATCGTGACCACTTGGACAAACGCCGCGTATTTAATGGAAAAGATAGTCAATCACATGCCAATTCACGAACAGCCAAGGGAATACGATCTGCATTGGGAACAAACTTGGAGGTGCTGTTACTTCTAGACTCGCCAGGGGGTACTGTCAGTGACTACGGCTTGGCATCCTCACAACTAACCCGTCTTCGTGACGAGCCACATATTACATTATCCGTATGTATAGATCGTGTAGCAGCCTCGGGAGGTTACATGATGGCTTGTCAGGCCACTCCTGGTCACTTATTCGCTGCCCCGTTTGCCATGGTTGGTAGTATTGGCGTACTAATGGAAACTATCAACTTCAATGACATCCTTAACAAGTATGGAGTGAAGCCACTTACCATCAAGGCCGGGAAGCATAAGGCTCCACTAAAGTCATTGGGTGAAGTTACCGAAGAAGAGATTGATTATGCACAAAAGGATGCAGATCATATACATCGCGCTTTTCAACGATTGGTTGTGTCTTCTCGTCCCAATATTAAAGCAAATAAAGCATGGATTGAAAAGGTATGTACCGGCTCGGTGTTTTTGGGTAAAGAAGCCCAAGAATTGGGATTGGTGGATCAAGTCAAGACCTCCGATGAGTATGTCGCTGAACGAATTGCGGCGGGAGATCGAGTTTTGCGATTGATACCGTACAAAGGACCACAATTTTCATTAAAGCTTTCGCCATTGGATTTGTTGCTTTCGGGTTTAGATGCTGAGGGTAGGGCAAAGATTAAGGAATTTGCGAGAGAAGTCAAAGGATTTGTTGCCTCGTTGTGTCGAGTGGGCGGTGCTGTTGGGGTATTGAATGCTATGCATCATTTGGCGTCATTGAGTTTACGTTCTAATGATGTTTGTTGGACCAGATAAAATAACATACCACATGTCACATGTCTCATGTCTCCCCAAAAAATGCGAGATGTAGAAACGCTGTGTCGTTAGTTGATCTAGCATTATGAACGTAACGTTGACTATGTTATTTTTGACTGCTTCATCCTCACCTTTATGGTTGTTGATTGATCTAGTGGCGCCCACGACGCGAACTGCCCCACGACGCGAACTGGAATTTTTTGTACGAAGAAAAGCTAGTAAATTCGCGCCCCCTTACGTGGGAGTCAGTATCCCTGCAAGAAGGATACATAAATCCTCAAGAAGGGTACAAGTATCCTTTTGAGTACAAGATACACAAGGTAATTACGTTAATTTTTATATGTTTAACCATTCCAAAAATATTTTTAAAGGTAATTGACGCGGTCGGTTCGCGTCATGGGCATTATTACTAGCCGGCGCCGCCCCAGACGGGACTAAAGATTTTGAATGAGGATGCAGGGTGCGCCATTTTTTTGTCGTCGTTACCTTTGTAAATAATCCATAATATGACAGATCAATTATTGTATGGAGTGATAGTGAAAGGTATATCCTAATTTTAGCGTCTTGGTAAAATCGATGAGATAAATAATATGATCATTGCCGTTACCTCCCGTACCACAAAAGCACGTTGGATCACGACAATTATCATGATAATCAAGCCAGCTCTCCTTCACTTTAAATTTGATGGGTTTGCGAATCTTCCATCAGAGGTCGACAGTTATGTGAATTCTGACGTTCAAACAAATTGCAATGGGAACAAGTGGCAGCTTGGTTTGTATACCGGAGGTGAAAGCGACGAGGCGGAAGAGGGTTGGGTTGGCTTGTATTTGTCTTCCAGAGGAAACAAAGAATCGCTTGAGACAGCCTTTAGTCTTGCTCTAAAGGATGCTAAGGGGGAAACCGTACAGAATAATCACTGTGATTATGTGTTTAAGGTGGGGTCAACAGAAGAATATGGGAGTTATCAGTACATGAAACGTGACATAATTCTTCATCCCAACAATAACATCCTGAAACATGGTGCGCTTTATATTGATGTAACCATTCAAAGTGAAAGACAAACAGGATGATCACTATGACCCCGAGAGTAAACTATCGAACAAAATGTTGAAACTACTTGAGTCCGGAGAACGCGCTGATGCATCTTTCCAAGTGGGGGACTGCATTTTCAATTTGCATTCACGAATTCTTCACACCAACTCACCAATTCTTGCAAGTCACCTCCATCCATCAAAATCAAGAAAGAAATCCAGTGTAATCATTGAGGGTGTGTCAGCAGCAGTGTTTAAACTCGTGCTTCAGTTCATCTACAGTGAACTCCGCCCAACGGTTACAGAAATGCTGGAGCATGGGAAAGAATTGATTGATGCTACCAACCGGTATGAGCTGGTTGATTTGAAAATGGCTGTGGAACATGTCCTGGTGCGGGAACGTATCCTCACCACAGAGAATGTATCAGATTACATTCTTTTTGCAGATGCACAATCTTGCCCTCTTCTCAAGGAGTATACTATGACATTTCTCCTGTTGAATGCTGAAGATGTGCTCAAATCGAAGCACTCAAAATGTTTGAAAGAGTCAGGTGAGGTACTATCAGAGCTTGTGTTGCTAATGTCTCGGAGAAATGAAGGTGATGATACATTGACCATGAATGAGTTGAGGAAAGAACTTGGCAAGAGAAAATTAGATTTAGATGGATCAAAGGATGTATTAGTTTCACGTTTGGAAGAAGCCAAGAGGCAAAAGACAGAATAATGAATCTTGGTCGATGCACTTCTCAAATTTCAATCTATCAGCAGCAACAAACACATCCTGTGCCTCATAGTTGGGGTCATTTTCTAGATAACTCGTGCACCTAATGAACATGCACGTGTAGCGAAAGAAAGTTACTATGATTATATTTTGAACTTGACAGTCAGATGCTCCAGCTTCCCTGTATCTCCATTCAGGATAATATCAAATTTTGTTCCTCTCATTGAACATCCTGCACATCAATCAATATACCCCCCAGCTACACTTCGTAACATTATTCCATTGGCTCTGACGTGTCCATGGGTTCTGGCTTAGCTTCTTCCTCCTCTTTCTTCTCGGGCGCAGGCTCTTCTTCCTTCTTCTCTTCCACCTTCGGTTTTGGCTTAGGTTTGTGCATGATGGGGCTTACCAAATCAATAACCTCCTTATTTTTGGCATATATCTCCTCCACGGTTACGACGGGGTCTACATTGGCAGCAAGGCCACCCTGCTTATCCAACATTTCATACATCCAAGCCGACACGGTATCACATTTAGAAGAACAATTGGTGCGTTCCTCATCAGTAATGTGATCATAATTTTCGTCACCCTGCGAAGTGTTAATCCACGCTGTATATTTTTCCAAAGTCTTTTGCAACATGGTCATGGCACCCGATCGATGCTTATTCTCGTAGGCTCGCTTCTCAATGGGGTCACCCATCTTCTTCAACTCATTCAACTGCTTAATGTAAACTGATTTGGTGGCATCAAAGCCCTCTTCATACAGCCAATCCTCAAACTTTTGAAGAGAGGCAGAAAATGTGTTCTTCTCATCTTCCGTGCAATAGCTGCCCAATTGCGAATCCATTGTGATTTTATCACGCATATCATAGATGTAAGACTCCAACTCGTTACGTGCATCGGATGTTTCACGAATGACACGATCGGCATTGGCCATGGCCACCTCAACCTCAATTTGCGCCTGAATTTCAGCCTCCGTCCATTCAAGAGGTCGCGAAATGGAAAATTCAAGGTTTGTCTTTTTCATCTTGGGCTTTTTCGGCTCCGACTCTTTCCCTTCCTCGGCCTCACCCTCCGTTTTCTCCTCTTCGATCTCTTCCACCATTTGAGCTGAACTGAGTGTCAGAGAGCCATGGATGTCTTGCTTCACATTAACACGAATCTTACAGTCTGTTTCAGTGGGTGCCGTGATTGTAAACGTTGCAATACTTCTACCTACGCCCTGAGGGTAGTTAAAGTCGGTGGCACTTTCATCGTACATGGCATTGACAGTGAATTTACCGGACCTTTTGAGAGTGACCCTCCTAACAATGGGGAAGTTACATCCCCTCTCGAACATGACAACGGAATTGGTGGGTGTGGCATCGCCCGATTCACTCTCCACCTCCATCCCAGCCTCATTGTTGCCATCCCATTCGATTTTGATGGGGTACGGTTGAAACTCAATAACTTCATACGGTAACACCTTGAATCTAGGAGACAAAATAGCAGATTGCAAGGCACATCCCCTAGCAACGGCCTCATCGGCATTCATCGTAGTTGACAACCCATTATTCACAGCGGTAACATCCAAACCCAAAATTTCTGCCAATGTCTCCTTCACGCTCCCCACACGAGTTGCTCCACCCACAATCTCGACACTTTTCATATCCGCCGCAGTCAATTTGGCCTCCTCCAGTACCATCATAATGGGGTCCCTCAACCTATCCAACAACGGTTGAATCATACTTCTATAATCCCCCGCAGTCAACGTGATACTAAAATCGTAATCATCCATCAAACACTCAAGATTGATCCGCGCCTCCTTCACCCCCGCCGGACTCAGTGTCTTCTTCGCCTTCTCGGCCGCCACCATTAATTTCAACATGACCTTGGGTGATTCCATGGGCTTACCGCTCAACTTTCCCTTGTACTTTTCTTCGAATTTCATTGCTATCCATTCGGCAATGAGACGATCGAATTCCCGCCCTCCCAAATCGGCATCGTACGCGGATGACTTCACGACCAGTTTCCCCGGTTGAAAGTCCACAATGCACACGGAATACGAGGAGGCACCCATATCGAGGAACATGACATGAGTCGATGTATCCTTGGTAAATTCCTTACGTATATCCTTGAATATACCGTATGCCAAGGCCGTGGCGGTACCCTCATTCATCAATCGCTGTACGCCCTTCACGCCGGCAATTTCGCACCCTGCCAAAAAGGCACGACGTTGGGCATCGGTATAATATCCCGGTACGGAAATGACCCAATCGCGGGGGAAACATTCGGAGGCATCGCAATTGGATTCTTGGGCGGCTTTGGAGGCGGCAATATCTCCCATGTGTTTGACGAGAGAACCGGCCACTGCCTCGATGGGGATGACTTTCGTTTCACCTCCGTAATTTACTTGTACGCCGATGGAATTGGATGGACTGTCGGCGGTGGCATTGTTGTTGTTGCTAGCGTGCGGGATGGGGACGCATTTGTAGGTACAACGTGCCATTTCGCGAGTGGCACGGGGATCATCGAAGGAGAGACCCACGAGACGTTTGATGGCCGTGATGGTGTTTTTGTAATTGGAGAGGGCCGTGGAGGCGGCGTGTTCGCCGAGGGATCGGGAGGCGTCGTAGCCCACCAGTGTACTGCATTGAATAGAGATTAGAGATAGTGGAGAGAGAGGGGTTAGCGGCGTTTTAGTATTGTAGATAGTTGGGGACGAACACATATCTTGCGCATCGAATATTCACATGAATATTGATATGCACTGACTCAAGTTTTACGGCATGATCGACAAGTACAAAGCAACAGCAAGAATAAAGCAGCAGCAAGAATAAAGCAGCAGCAGTGCTTGAAACTCACGGATTCAACCGCTGCGAATTCCCATTCAAAATAACATCCACGCCGCCTCTTCCGGCTGCGGCAATTACGCTGTTGGCACATCCAAAATCGACACCTACGACCGACATTATTCTTTTTGGTTATTTCTAAATAGAGAGAGAGAGGGTTTACAGTTACTGTATAAATGCCTGCTTTTGTTGCGGTCTTGGTTTGTTATGGTTTTAGACGGGCTGTTTCGCCACACTGATCAATGTCCAATGCGTTTGTGTAGGTATTCTGTGCGTGGTCGTTTGGAAATCGCTGGAAAAAATCTTTGCTTCTTTTCTCCTCTTTCGAAATCTTTGTGATTCCACGTGGAAGCCTTTGAAGACTGAAAAAAATAGCTCCGCGTTGAAAAGTTCAGTCGTTGATTTTTTTCACACCTTTTTTCAACGCTTGAAAAATTGGAGTGGGGCGCCGAAGGCCGGCGGAAGGGCTAGAGGAGTTCCCCCCCCACCTCCATCCAAGTGCCACACCCTCTTTGGAGTCAGAGCCTTAAAGAGGGTCTAAGTTACCCCTTGCTTAGTATTTATCAAATATAATCACAAAATACCCTTACGATCATCCCTCCTATCCTAGGGACTAGGGACACTGTCATCAACTCCCACTCCAGATACTTCTTCTCTCATCGCCCTCTTCGCATCTTCCATCTTTGACAACAACAAAAATCAAAAATCGGCTCAATCGTTGACAGCAGCCAGCCCCGCAAATCCTAAACAAACGCGAGATCAATAAACCAACTTATGATACTTAATAACTATTACTCACCAACGCAGTAGTGTCTTCAAAAGCCACATTATAACAATGGCACCATCCAACGAAGACGACTCTCAACGTCTCAAGGCCCGTGAAAATGCCATTGAAACGTTGATTGATATGCATCCGATGGGAGCGGAATATCGTGCTGCCATGACCTTGGTGAGAAGAAGACGATAATAATAATAATATTGATGATGATGAATGATACTTATGAATATCATTTGTGATATGAAGTGTTTTGCATGTGTTATAATATTATTGTGTTATGTTTGCGGGTTTGATTTGTAGGCATGTTTATTCAGCTTTTGTATCTTGTGTCACTGCAAGATATTTGCTGTGCTTGGATGAATGTTGCCTGGCTTTGTTTTAATTCAGATCACAGTATGAATCACCGCCTAATCGCTAACAAAATTTATACCCTCTCACGCATGACAAACTCAAACCTCATCAAAATACATCAGTCGGAAGCACTCAAATCCAATCTAGAATCACGACACAATCGCATCCCCGATTGGGCATTACTAGAGCATGCCAATTCCTTATCCAAATATGAAATATTGCCGCAATCACAAGAGGTTCTTGGTGATTTATTAGCAGTCAATACATCATCATCTGACAATAATGACGACGCCGATGAACAAGATGAAGAAGAATCGGGGAGGGAGTTGAAGGCAGGGTGGGAAACTAGATTACTTCGTCATCATGAAAAGATTATACGTGCCAAGAATAATAATAGTTGTTGCAGTGGTAGTGGTAATACTGCTACTTCTAGCAGCACCGACGCTTCGCAGCAACAGCCACAATTACCAACATCATCTACTCCATCCTCCACTGATGCCTCGAAGAATACAAATAAAACTGCAGTCCCACCACCGAAATTGATATCAGTGCTACGTCAGTTATTTGATTCTCCCTCTTCTTCAGATTTAAAGGGCATAGTATCCAATACTGCCGGGGGAGGAGGAGGAGGAGGAGGAGGAGGAGGGGGCAAATCTGAATCCCAGCAAGTCAATGTCCTCCCATCCTTGCTGCATTCAGTGGTTAATCACCCTGCCTTTTCATCCGAACCATCCTCGTCTTCCTCTGAGGATCGTACCTCCAATGTCAAACGGCATCTAGCAAGTTTATTCCATTCTCCACGTGAGTCGAAAAATGAAGAAGAAGGAAAGGCAACCGAAGAAACAACTTCATCATCGTCGGATAATAATCATAATAACACTCCTACTATTGCTGAGATTGGTCCTCCCCCCGCGGCCAATTTAGAAGCCATTATTGGGAATGTCTGTAGAGACTTTTATACATCTTCGAAATCAAAGAGTGACAACAACAGCGATGATAATCGCCTTATTCACGGATTGCTGATTGCCTCATTGTCCATCTTGACGGGGTCATTATCGGAGGAGGACACTTTGGAGGATGTTTCTAGTGCTGCCTTCGAACTCGGTAGTGGTCAAAGAATGTCGATGGGTGCTGTGCCCAAGTCATCGGATTCCTCGTGGAATGCCACTCCCGAGCCGTATCTTCAAGTAGGAGGATTATTGACCTTACTCAAGAACGTACGTTCAACCAATAAGCATTGCGGCGATGAATTCCTCGTGGATCCGTCTCTGTCGCGATATTTTGCCGAGGCATCCTCTGTTTACGAAGAGCGAATTGAAATCCAAAAAGCGGCTCTACTCCAATCGGGATCCCGGTCCTCCAAAGACATCTCTGATGAATTCTCCACACCCAAGAACTACAAAAAGATGATCTCGGGAGATGATTCCTTGGATACCAACTCCCCCCTCCCACCATTATCGGGCAGGATGAGCGGTCACAATAGCGGTGATGATTCGGATGACGTTATTGACTTGGTGGATGAAGGAGCACCTGATGACGATGGATTGCCCACCTCACGTCATAATTCGGACTTGACGAATGATGAAGTCGCCAATGTCACACGGATGCTTCTTAATAATATTGCTAATATTGTGGGGGGTGATGTGAGTCGGGATGTACTTGACTTTCATGATGTTGATATGGAAGAGATGGGCGAAGATGAAGAGTATGGGGATGAAGAAGATGAGGAAGAGGAACACCAGAATATGAGTGATGATGACAGTGAGATTACCAGGGAGTTTTTGGCTGAGGAGACTGGTGCTGCAAATGAAGACAACCAAAATATTGTGGATGCCGATAATGATAGTCAAGAAGCTGCTGATGCTAATGAAGATGCTGAGAGTGAAAGTCAACAGGCCACAGATACAATTGAGGGTTATCACCAAGATGAAGAGCAAGTATATGATAACGGTGGTGAAAATAATAACGACGACGAAAGGGTGATGCTTCAGCGTGCATTGGCTTTAAGTCTTGCGGCGGCAACAACCAGCTCTGGGGGGTCTGATGGTTCAAATTCTGACAATGCTGAAGATGATAGGAAAATTAGCGCAATAAGACCTCCCTCCGAGCGTAGAAGTCTGAAAAACGAGGAGTTGAAGAGAAAGAGCAGTGGAGATAGTACAGAGTCTGGCACTACTGGTGCAAATCTTCCTCCTTTCCCTGCCCCGCCATCGAAAGACGTCTTGCCGCTTAGTTCATTGAATGACTTGTCTGAAAGTGAGGTGACCTCCTTGTTTGATCCAACCAAGTTATCCAGCTTTGGCGGTGTTCCTTCATCGCATGTTCTTGTGCAATTTCTCCAAATATTGCTGAGAACTTTGGAAAACAACATTGATACGGAGAATGAAGAGTCTGCCACTGTAGCCTCGTCACCCGTGAAAACTCCAGTGTCAATTATGAAGAAGTCCATTAGAAAGTGGCAAGATGAAAGTGGACCAAAAGACACAAAGAGGGAGTTTATGCCAGATGCTGTTACCGCACAGCTTTTAGTAGCATTGTTACAGCTCTCGAGTTATCTCCGAAACTGTTCTATTGGAGCACTGAATGACATTCTCTCAGAGAAGAAGAATGAAGCCAAGGAATCCGCGGAGGAAGGAGATGACAAGGAAAAAGCTATCCAAATAGCCAACTCTGCCGAGAGTGAGGACCCCCTGGACGAAGACCCTGTCTTAATTATTGCAGCCAAAACAGCTCTGGAAAATAAGGGATTTGAAAGAAAGTCTGCAGCTTTGGCTGATATCATTGCTCTCCGGCAAACAACAAAAGAGAAAATGGTTGGAATATGGACTGAAAGAGCCTCATTCTATTCCTTGTGTTGTTATCTTTGCATGCGTTGCTTGAGAATTTTGATGTCAAAGTGCGTGCAACATGGTCTTCGGTTCTCGGATAGTGCAGATTCCAGCTGCGGTGATGCTATATACATGTCAACGAAATCTCGCAATGAAATTGCTGCTATTTTAGCAAGCTTTCATAGTATAACAATCCCTGCCACATTCCAATCCCTTCAAGATTCTATGGATGCATTTTTTGAATCTAATATTGATGAATCAAAACAGCTCTTTGATGAGCTGCGTGTTTCCTTATTGTGTGGGGAGTCTCTCTCATTGTGGGGGTTGTCGATCCCTTTCATTTATCCCGATCACAAAGTACGACTCGAGTTATTGCGAGAATTAATTGGAGGAAGATTTTCGCTCCGTAACAATGAGTCTAGTAACTTTGATATGGGAAGAATTATTGAATCAATGGACTGGAATGCGACTAATATGCAAAATATGAAGCTGGATTTATTATGTCGACGCCTCCGAATGAGCGACATGTTGGATTGTTTCGTACCTCAACCTAGAGTTGAAAGCAATTCATTGGAATCAATTCTTGATCAAGACTTGCTCACTGCATCATTATCCGCAGTAAGAATGTTGGGCGAACTTTCGAGCGAACCTCTACCAAATGCCATGCAACTTTACTTCGCTATTTGCGGTAGAGCCATATCTAGCCTCATATTGTGGAATAATTTTGCGCTGTCTCCCAGCGAAGGCATTGATCAGGATATTGGCTCTTTGAAAATGGAATTGAACCCGAAGTTTCATTTTGACCCGTCAAAATGTGCTGATTCGATTGCAATCGCACAACCTCACACCACAGCGAATCAACGTGCATCAAAAGTTTGGGGAACTGTCCTTTCGACAACACATTTTCTTCCTAAGAGCGGTATCCATAGATTTGCTGTAAAGCTTGACAAGTGCGAACGGGGACATATCTTCGTAGGTGTGGCAACGGCAAGGGCTAATACCAAATCATATGTGGGAGGGGATAAAAACGGGTGGGGCTTCATAGGTACACAAGCTCTGTGGCACGATAGAAATAAGATACGCGGAGATTATGGTTCGGTTCTTAGAACAGGAGCTGTCATCGTTGCTACACTTGATACTGATCTAGGCACGCTGAGTTATGGGCTATGGAAAGACACGCAAGTTGATCAAGAGAGCTCTACCAATCCAATGTCACCTTCGTTTGGGTCTTTGGCTTCTCCTCCCAGAGGCGCAGCAATTGGACGTGGGTCCATGATTGAAGACTGGGGTATTGCTTTTGAAGGCCTTCCTCTTGATGCCAAGCTCTATCCAGCGGTCGGCCTATACCAGCGAGATGATCGTGCTACACTCTACAGCATCACGAGCTCTAGCTCTCCAATGGAAAAGTCAATTCCATCCGTAGTCTCAAGTGGGCATGTATTTTTTCCATCGACGATTGAGGAACTTAGTAATGTCAAGCAGATTCGATCTTGGAACCAAGCACTGTGCTCGAATGGAATAGCTTTTGCAACGGAAATTTTGTTGGCCTCAATTAAACTCCTATCCTCTGGAACTGGTTTGGAGTCAAGCATTGTATCTGCAATCATTCTGCCTCGCTTAGCTTCAGCTCTTTGCTTGATACCTTCGTGTATTCCCACTTTATCAGCCAAATATGCAATGGAGTTATTACCTATTGTAACACGTTGTGCAAAACTGATTGATTGCGCAATTTTAGCAGAGAACAAGGGCTCACCATTCAATGTGAAAATGAAAGAAGGATCTTGGCTGATTCAATTATCTGATTCAGATTCTAGTGTTGATAATGAATATATTGTTGACTTTACGCACAAGTCAATGCAAAATGATGGCATTATGTGTATCCAAGGAAAAGGGACTTGCTCAACAAAGCGTAAATCAGACGATCTTCTCTCGATAAATGGAGCTATCTGTGGAAGTAGTATTCAATTCATAATAGAGAGGTCAGACAAGTCTGGCAACGTATCCCTATCCTTTATCGATGCACGACTAAGTATTGACGGACAAAAGTTTGATGGTGTCTTCCTTGACGCAAAGCAAAACACGAAAGGAAAGATTTCAGGTGTCCTTCAGCCAACCGAGGAACTTGATAGTCTTCAAGAATATCTCTGTGCACCCTTACAGGATAGCATTGCTGTGCAGCAGTTTTTGATCAAAACTGAGTCCATTTTATGTCTTGCTGTAGGTCATCTATCATTGTTACTCTCTTCGCCTGCTGTTATGTCTGACATTGACAATGTTCAAGATCTAACATACGAGGAAACAATGAAACTCAAAAAAGACGAGGAATATCTCAAGGTGAGTCCTTTTGGGTATTCTGATTGTAATGATTTCCTCGGATTACGCTGCTTAAGTGTTGATGACTTATGTAATGTTTGATCGTCCTTTAATATCACAAAACACGAAGATGTTGTTGAATTCCTCCCCAGTCCTGTCATCAGGAAGACTGAATGATGGATGCATTCGGAGTTCAATTGACTCTGTTTGGGGACGTTGCAAGGCGTTAGACATCAATGAAGGCGCTGATATTATAGAGCAATGGCAAGATCTTGTTTACCTTGATTTGCTTACTGCTACGGATATACCTCCCATTGACGTATCCACAAGGAGAAGAGACATCGAAAGCAAGCTTGCAACTTTTGCTGGGGAGTATTTGTCGGGTAATGGTTCTTTTTCACGCTTGTGCCCAGATCAGTACAATATTTCATTGAAGCAGATTGCGACTGTCATTCTCTATCACCACGGCACTAGCGATTTCGATTCAAATGATTTACAACGTGTCTTCGTGGCATCTAGGCAGATCATGGAAAGTGAAATCCGCAATGCGCTCTGCAGTGTCCAAGCAACTAGCAAATCAAAGACTGAGCTATGTCACGAGCAATGCATTTTCATGAACTGCGTATCTGAATTCATGTATGAGTTTCTGTGCGTGACACACAAGAGACCTCTTCAGGAGTTGATCAATGAATTCTCGTTTGTGTTCAAGTCAATCCGCTCAAAAGACAATATCTACACACTGAATCGATTAATGGCAGCTAGGACTGAGAAAAGCATCATGGCTTATGTTGGGATTCGAGCAATTCAATATCTACTGTCTTCCGATAGTATCTATCAAGGTATTCAAGTTTGCACTGCCGCTGAGTCGGGACTTATTGGTTTGCATAAGCTGCTGCCTACCTCAAAGAGCTCGTTGTTATCCACAACAATAGCTGGTTGCTCATCATGTGTCCAAAAATGTGTTGCATCATCGGTTCAATCCATGTATGATGAGATTGAGTCAATGGTAGCATCCATCAAGTCTGCTGATGATTTGGTGCCTCGCTCATCGTTTCTTTTGGTACTCTACACGTCTATTGAATCCCGTCAGACTATGCTTGATAACTGTAGCAGAATACTATCATATTGCAAAGATGAGGCATTTCGAAACATTGAAGGAATTGATCTTGTCACTTTGGTTCGAGTGAATTCTACACAAAGGGTCATCCGAGCCACTACTGCATTCCTTGAAAGCTACGTACACACCAAGGTACAACAGGAAATTAATGCCAGCGTTGATTCTATGCTACAAGTAATAGTCCAAGAGTTGAAGCATACAGTACCAATTGTTGAAGAAAGCTATAATAGCATAACCGACCAGGTGGAACTCATGGGAATCGGTTCAGACTGGAATGTATGCAAAAATTTCGAGCGTTCCGATACGGCTACCATTAAGGAAACGTCTCTAGAAAAAAGTCTTCTTGCCCAGTCAAGTCCACTGCTAGCAGCAAAGAATGCATTGTCCCCATCACATGGCTATTTTAGTCAAATCCTAGATTTAGTGCATTCTTATGTGCATTCACGTGGAGTTACATCAACTGAATTAATTGATACGCTTCTGGATGCAATCAAAGCTACGCTGCCTCCGTGTAGCATCGTTCGTATACTGCGTCTGTTGCGTCCTATTTTACTTGCTACAGAGGCAAATGCAGAGGTGATTGAACAGCTATTCGAAGTAACTGGTGTGTTTAGTATTCACCTCAAAGACCATGATACAGTAATAGGCAAAAGCATGATGAAATCAGATGACAATTTGCGGATATCGGAAGCTGCAGTTGCATTGTTGCGTAACCTATATGGTGCACCAGCATGGCAACACACGATCCATGCAGTAATGACCACTTCCTATTCGTTCCAATCCGTATGTGGGGTTGTCTCTTTTACAGGTGGATTGATAGGGTGCTTACAGGCAGGCTCGTTCCTTATCATTCAGCCTGATGTTGCCTCTTCCTTGTCATCTTCGTCAACCTCTTATTTAGCAGGAAAGACTAAAACTGCATTGGGAGGTAACTCTTCTACCATAAGCAACTCTGCTGGAAAAGGTGTGGAGGGAATTATTTCAGGTCTTTGTCGACAAAATGCACTTGCTGGTATACTGTGCAACACAGAGCCGAAATCGGGGATGTGTGAAGTTATGGTCATGCCAAATCGATTAGAAACTCTACTATCTACGAACACAGCAATCCCCAATGAAAAAGTCACTCCTCGTGCAATTCGTGTTTCGTGTGCTGAAATTGCTGCCGCTGCTGAGCTTCCGTTGTGCGTTACAAAGGATATGCTGGCAACAAATATACTAGGATTGTTGTTGGACCAACTAAAATCGTCCTCATCTTTAATCAACAATATGAGCATCAAGGTGGAATCCTGGGAGCCAGTGAAAAGCATTACGGAAAATTTACCCAGCTTAAAGTCATTATTCTGTTCAGCGATGAGCATGCGTTCATTAGCAGTCTTACTTTCTGACCCTGATATACTGCAAAAACAGCATTCAGAACACCTGCAGGATTTTCTTTCATTGGTTCTTCATTTAGCATATAAACACAGCACTGAGTCAAAGGAACACTTGAGCAAGCTTCCTGCGTTTGAGGCCCGCTTGTGGCATTTGTTGTTGGTGAAATCCATTGTTCAATGCAAAAAGGCGAAACTTGATCAAGTGCCAGTGACGAGACTGGAGCAAATATTGAAGCAAGAACCATCAGACGAAAAGAAAGAAACGGCCACAATGCCTCCTAGCTCTGCCATAGGAGGATACCGAACTCCGCCACCTTCTTCTCTTGCCAGTTCTTTTTTTGGTTTATCGTCCACTAGAACTGCCAGTAGAACCAGTTCCGCTTCAACTGCGGCCAATGAAGTTGCAGCACCACGAGATGACGATGATGATGAAGAGTCACAAAATGCTGCACATTTAAGAGAAGCGGCAATTGTACAGATGGCTGAGCTTGGATTACCTAGGCAGTGAGTATTGATCGCCACATTTTTTGGACTCGAATTCCACGTTTCTAACTATGATTATTTTGTTACAACAGGTGGGCCGAACTGGCTCTTCGCCGAACAGGGGATATTGAGTCAGCTGTTCACTTTTGTTTGGAGAGAGGTGCCGATATGGAGCGATTGATTGCAGAGGATGCCAATCGGAGCTCGTCAACTTCAAGTAGAAGGAGAGTTACTTCTCGCATGAATGCAAATCAAACAAGTCATCTCATCTCACAACTCGTTGACATGGGCTTCCCAAGACATTGGTGTGTGAGCGCATTATCTGCCACATCGAACAATGTAGATGAGGCGCTAACATGGATACTAACGAATGGAGAGAGGCTTGCTGCAGAAGCAGAGGACGAGGAGAAAGAGGAAGAAGATAGCGAAGAAGAAGACGACAACAACGAGGGCGAAGATCAAGAGGATTCTGATGAGATATCAGCTGAAGGTGACATAATTGAAGATACAGATGCTGCTCCCAACGAACAAATTCAATCAGAAAATGTAGATGTCTCTCCTAGTGGCTGGCGTGGATCTCTTTGTCCCATTCGCTTTATCTCGGGAAAGTCGAGAATTGATCCCTCGACCTTGGATATCGCTGGTCTAAAAGATGGAGGTTTCAGTAGTGTTGGCACCAAAGGGGTACTCTTGACATCTGGAAAATGGTAAGATCTTGTGAATACATTTCCTCCAATTTGTGTGATTATCAATCAATCATTTGATGCTCATACTCACAAAACTCAGGTACTACGAAGCCGAGCTTGTCACGGCAGGCTGTCTTCAAATAGGATGGGCAGATTCTTCTTTCGTTGGTCATTGCCAAGCTGATCGTGGCGATGGCTGTGGAGATGGCCCAAGTTCATGGGCGTTTGATGGATGGAGAAGATACAGATGGCATTCCACTGCTACTGAATGGGGTAAGTTTGTTACATCTGAATTGTTTGGTTGTTGTATATGTTGTTGTTCTAACTTGGATTCCAAGGATGCCGATGGTCTGAGGGTGATGTTGTTGGATGTCTTGTAGACATGGATAACATGAGCATGAGTTTCACTTTGAATGGCAAAGGGGAAGAGATTGGAATGGGCTTAGCGTTTAGTGAAGAGGGATTTCGCCCGTGCAGTGGTGTTTATTGCTGTGTTAGTTTCAATAGCCGTGAAAAATTGCGACTTGTACTTGGAGGGGAAGGAACAGAGCCATTCAAATACAAGCCAAATGGATACCGGGGAGTTGGGGAAGCGATACTTGATTCTGTCAAAGAGAGAGAAATTTTGATTAAGGAAGAGCTACCACTAGCTAATCAAGAAACAAATGAAAAACCTCCCTATATATGTGATTTGAGTGACGGCGAACATGGTCACGAGCTCTTCAGCTGGCAGCACAGATACTATGGATCGGATGCATCTGTTCATTTAGGTGGAAGTCGAGCTCTGAAAGGACTGCCCTCAAAGAAATCAAAAAGTAATACAAGGTCCCCCAAATATTATAATAGTAGCCCTGCGCATGCTGACATTGCAAGCCGGCTGACCAAGATATTTGAAAAGCCCCAAACGGCATCTAATTCAAATGATGATTCCAAGAAAATAGAGTCAGCCATTGCTGTACTGAAAGATGCTTACACTCAAATTCTTGCAGACCTAGAAAGCGAGCTTAAAAGTGCTTGTGCGTCGTTGAATTATCTCTACGCTCAAAAGCTTGTGCTTCATTTACTCGTTGCTCATTCCAGCAAATTTACTACCAGTCTATTTGAACCTGTGTCATCAAAAACTGCGCAGGATGAAGAAATTAGTAGACAGCTTTATACTGTCATTGAAAACACTGCATCCATGTCAACCTGGCTAGGAGAAGCAGGAGCAATGGCAGTTGCTGCAGAAGCACTTGGTCTTGGGATTTCGACATACGACAACAATCAAGAAGTACCTGGTATGTGCCAAGTAACAAGCGGGCAGACCATTGTTACGGGAGGTATTAGTCAGTTTTTGTCATCTGCTGTCCTGCTAAAAAATACGGATTATGGTGTTTACTCGCCTTGGGCGTTTGCAGCAGTGAGTTATACTCAAACGTGATTCAAAAGATTGTATGCATCATAAATGATCACCAATACCAATACTTTTATCTTATTAGGCATCGGAAGCTACAATAGTTAGTGATTCAGGTGGTTCTCTTCCATTTATACGCCAAGGTCTCCAAAATGCTCTGGTCACATCTTCTGTGTTTCGTAACACTCTTTTGGCAGGAGTGCGCAAGGCGATCCGTATCTTGGCTGTGACTGAGTTTTCAACAGAAGATGGTGTGCTTGAGGTAAGAAATATGATTCTAATATGGCGTAAGGTGGATCTTGCCCTAACTTCTCATTGCTGACTTTTTCAGGATGACGACGCAACTGCTGTCTTGTCTGAACCTTCACCTGGGTCGGATTCTGATGACTCCATTGAACGTCCTCCTGATGCTCGCCTTGTGTGTTTCATGACAGGCTTATTGTTGAGTGATCCTGTAAAGAACCAGATATCTGAAAGTGAAAACGAAGCTCTCCTATGCAGTCTCTTTGAAGGTTGGTGTGTTGGTCTCCTATCGGCATCAGCTCCATGGAGAATGATATGTGCAACAACAGCTGCGGGAATTCTTAACTTGTGCCCAGCTTCTCTGGCATGGGTGACTTCTCGAGCTCCAACTATTGCTAGATATTTCAGAAGACTTGAGAGCACAACATCGAGACGTATATGGGCTGAAAGAGCTGCTATACCTATTTGTTCTAAATATTGTCAAGCTTTGATTGAGCTCTTGACTAGCGTGAAACGAGCACTGAGATTCACTAATCCAGATCTTTCACTTGACAAAATCAGAGTCGACGCAGCAACTCCACTTCCTTTCACACCAGAATCAAGTCGAACATCTCTAACTCGATGTAATAGTTTTGAGTGGGATGAAGGATGGATTAGCTCCAATGACGGATGGGAAGTAATGACAGGGACGGTTGAAATCATGTCAGTCGAATGGAAAACACCTCAACGTAGTATCGTGCGCACGTTGATGGACGGCGGAGAAGGCCCTCCATTCCTTGATATAGGCTGCGTGGTTATGCGGGGGTTAGACTGGGACAATAGAAATAGTGGTGATACTGGCAGCGAAGACGGACAAGATGTTTACGAAAAAGAAAAACAGACCATTGCACAAGAGGAAGAAGAGGCTGCGCGGCGTGAAGAAAGTGTGGAGGAAAATCCAGCTGATGATGCAGATCCTGATCCTGCCGTCGATGGTGAACCAGTAGAGCCAACTGATGATGTAAACCCCGCTGATGAAAACGAAGAGGAGCAACCAGAGGACGAGTGTACCCAGAACACTAAGAAAGCCAACAAAAAGAAGAAAACCGCCAAGACCAAGCTTCCTGTTGGTACTGTTATTGGCATAGAGCCGTGGAACGGAGTACCTGCTATGGCGCGTCGTGTCAGATGGCATCTAACTGGTGAAGTAGGAGTATATAGATACGGAGGAGATGGAGGCCGCTTCGACATTGCTCATGTAGAAGTAAATGAAAAAGAGACCCGTATCAAAAAGAGGCACCCACTCCCTGAAAGCATGGAGCAAATCGCATCTCGGTATGGTTTTGGACAGCAACGAACCTGCAATGTGATTCTTCGCATCCCAGCCACACACAGGCAAAGTGAGACTGAATTTGAAGGGATATTAGAATGGCCTGATTACGGTGCTGGTATTCAAGTTGAATGCATCATGTTTTCTGATGGTGCCATATCAATAACAGAGAAACGACTTTTGTATGGTTCGAAGGATTCTGGATGGGAGGCTAGATTTGGAGGGTATGCATATTTTTTTCACTAGCATCTTTTTGTACACTATGAAATACCTTTATGACTCAAATTTTGTTCCTACTCTCGCCCAGCCCTTCCTATACTCCTGGAACATGTACCGTACTTAGTCCTATTCACGACGAGGACTCTTTAGAAGCACACGAAAAGCTTCTCGGAAGTAGCAGCTATTTAGTACGAGATCTGCGTAAAAGAGAAGATAATGGGTCTCGTCTTCGTGTGACAAGTGAGATGCGTTTGTATCGAACTAAAAAAGGAAAAGAGACCAACGAAAAGTCCGTTGAAGAATTCACATCATTACATTCTTCTCCTTCTCAGCTGCAGCCAATATGCTTTGATTTAGATTTCCATGCTCCCTCTCTGTCTCTATCAAAAGACAGACGAACTGTGACTTGCTCGTCTTCAGAAGGCAGAGGCACAGCCTTTGGAAATGTAGGATTCACAACAGGTGTTCATTACTGGGAGGTTAAGATTGAAAAGGCTGAAATTGGCTCAATCTTCATTGGAGTATCAGAAAAGCCGGGGACGCCATCTGGATCATCACAAGGGGGGAGCTCTTTTGGATTTGAGAGCAAACCCAGGCTCAATCGATGGTTAGGTTGGTAAGAATCAACTGCATTAGAATCGTGGGTTATTGCAACTTAATCTCACTCAATCCTAACATTCTTTGTTAAAGGGGATTTGTCAATTTCAGGGCAACGTACTCCTCGGGGGCAGAAAGAGTTTATGGCAGCCACTGTCATTCTGGGGATACGGTCGGTGTCATGCTTGATTGTGATAGAGGGAGGATATCTTATTTTTATGACGGCATGAAATATGGAGAACACATATTGAATGACCTTGGCTGTGCCTTTGAAAATGTATCTCCTTTTGGATTCAACGCAGACGGATGTGGATCAGGTGGTGCTGGTCAGGTAAAGTTGGCATCTTGATCTCGGCTATTTTTTATCTCCCTTGTTGTGATGCTCACCTCAATCCTTCCCAAATTATTCAGGGAGCACCTAGTGGAGTTGATGGTGTCCGAAGCAGTAGATATCCATCCAATGGTACGGTGAGGCCAAGGGCACTGTGGCCTGTGATAGGATTAAGACATCCAGGTGATAGAGTGACATTCTCTTCGAAGTGGATGACCTCTAAGGGAGTAGATGGACTGTCTATTCAGAGAAATGTGCTGTCAATGGATGAGGTCATTGGTGTCTACAGTGACTCTTGCTCTACTCTCGACACCAACTCGGGCTTCCCTCAGTGGTTTGTTGAGGAATCATTCGAAGAATACAAGCGATGGCAGAGCGGCCGATGGTTAAGATCTCCAACTCGTGGAAGCGGATCATGCCAACTATCAAGCAATGGATTGGATGTTGATTTCGACACTACAGCAGTGGTCTGTGCTGCTGCCTGTGCATCCATTGGCCTGCCAATAGCTCTGCTCCCCGGTGACAAAATCGATGTTAAACGTTGTGCTGGAAGATTGCTAGAACTCCAGGAAGAAGCTGTCATATTAGGAGCCTACCAAGGACGGCTGTGGTACCGTCTTGTCTCGCAAAAGTCTGAGGGTGGAAGTCTGATGGAAGGCGGTGGGAGAGCCTGGTTCTGGGACGAAAGCGAAGCTGTAGAAGGCGGTTTGGTGTTGATTGGGGAAGGGAAGGGTCTTTCAGTCGAACTACCAAAACTGAAGAGGTTTAGAGCTCCCAGGGGTGGTTTAAAGATTGTATTTGCCGGCGGTGCTGTTGGTATGTATGCCTTTTTTAGTGTGCATTAAAATATTTCTCCTGTCATCTATAATGACACACTGGTGCATCTTGTCATTTCGCAGTTCGCTCTGATCTGGAGATATTTGATGGATCTGAAAATATTGGAACTATTCCTTATGGAACAGTATTACCGGAATCTGAAGTTATTGAAAGAAGGGTGAATTCATGCGGTGTAGTTCGATTTTTGATAAATCACGAGCCCATAGGTCGGGGATGGATTAGTGGCCGTATTCGTGGTGGCAAAGAAGAACCCATTGTTGAGATTTTACCTTGTGAAGAAGACGAAGACAATGAGTGCATGCCAGAAGTGCCCATCACTCCAGAAGATTCTGCCAAGCTTTGGTATGAAGCTTATGCCAAGTCAATCGAGAATGACTCTAGCTCTCTGCTTCAATCAAAACGCAAGGACTTTGCCAAGGCATTCAATATTCAAACTATCGATGAGTTTGACAAATTATTACTGGAAGCGGACTGCATTGGAAAAATGAAATCATTAGAGTCGGACTCATTCATTGCATCTACTTATGGAAAGATATCTGATGTTCTACCACACTGTGATGAAGTAGACTGTCCCTTTGTGGACTGTGCTATTGTTCTAGCTGGTGCAATATCTGAACCTCTTTTTGCGGAGGTAAGAGAATTGAGACAGAGTGTTGATTCGATTGCGCATGAGGTAGCGTTGGAATCTCTTGTGCACGTCAAGTATGAAAATTTTCCGACGGTTAAAGCCCTACTGGCAAGAATATCCATGCTTCGAGCTTTCAACAGAAGGGCTCGATATGCTTTGCCGTGGTTTTCGTTGCGATCATCTCAAGAGGGAAGTGCATGCTTTGGAGGTCTTTCCGGTTTTGGTGCTTCGCTTGAAAAAGCTGGACGAACATGGAATACTCAAGCCAATAAAATGGTACGTCAATATTCGGTACAAATGTTTGAACTCATATCCTCATGCACCTCTCACTCTTTGATGTTCTTCGCAGTGGATTCAAGTGCCATCGGCATCAACTAGGTTGAGAGAATGCAAAACTCTCATTTTCCCGAGTATCAAAAGATCCTTGCTAGATAGTATCATGGAAACAACTGCAACCCCCACACCACTTTCACATGATGAATACGAACTTCCACGGGAAGTCCGCACTGTTCGAGTGAATCGGCTTAAAGCACGCCAAGCCATAGCTTCAGAGAGTTCTATCCTGAAACGCAAACACAGTGTCTTTTCTCAGCTTCAGCGAGAAATGAGAGGGTGGAGTGGCGCTACGTTCAGGCGTGGGTTTGTAGCCAAAGGGCACGGTGGTCAAAAGCGCGCATTCAAAGTAAAACTTGTTGGTGAAGGAGTGAATGACTACTCTGGTCCCTATCGAGAGGTATTTACTGATGCCATGTCGGAAGTGACAGATGTTGATACAGAAGGAATGAGTTCTCTTGGGATGCTGGAGCCTACACCTAACAATGAAGCAGAATTAGGAGATGGAAGAGACTTGTTCATGTTTGCCAAACACAGTGGCAGCTCGATTATAGATGAGCAAACGGACCAGTTGTCTCTAGAAGAGAGAGAAATGCTCCATAGCTTTTCATCCCTAACTTGTGTCTCTACCGAACAATCTCGTGAGGTTGAAGATTCCATTGTATTTCTTGGCAAACTGGCGGGTACTGCCTGTAGGCACAGCATTCCTATAGATCTCCCCCTCCCACTTGGGGTAGTATGGGATCGAATTTCTGAGGAGTCTTTCCAGCCTCACAAAAGTCTGCATGAGATTGACTTGTTGGCTTACAACCGTTTGAAAGATGAAGAATATCATGACTTAGCTGCATTGAACGCTAACAATACAATGTCCACCCAGCGAAGACTATTGAACTTCTTCGCAGATGGATTGTCGAGTGTATTACCTGTAGAATTGCTCACTCTCTTTACAGGAGAACAACTTCGAGATATTATGTGTGGCAATCCAGAAATTGATGTTGAGTTACTTCTAAGAGTAGTTGAATATGAAGGCTACAGTGAAAATGACGACGTTGTTTCCTACCTATGGGATGTATTGCGTGAAATGACCACATCGGAACGAAAATTATTCTTACAGTTCGTCTGGGCAAGAAATAGACTTCCCTTGAAAGAAGCTGACTTTGATGCCCCCTTTAGGATTCAAAAGGATACCAAGGCTGTGAAAGAGGGTGATGATTATCCATTGCCCAGTGCAAGTACTTGTTTTTTCTCATTGATGTTGCCAGAGTACCCAAGTAAGGATATGTTGAAAGAGAAGTTGCTGTTTGCTATTGAAAATGTAACCACGATGGAAAGTGATTATGTAACAAATGATGTTGAGGTCAGTGAGGGATGGCGTGGTTTATGAAGGGGAGGTTGCATTGGGTAAATAATAGTTCATTATAAACCACTGTGTATTGAATAGCTTTCCAATCACGAGAAGTAATAAGTCGTTGGTGTGTTGGGTGTTGGGATGTTATCTACCTACTTATTTATCCACACGTTTTTAGTACTAATATCTCCTAAATTTTAGCGCAAAGATAACAAGAAAATGAAAAAATAGTAGGTAGAATAAGAAGTTTTACCGAATTGGCGATATTTGATTATGCCCAAAATGCCCGCTAAGTTTGTTCGTTTTTCTCTCTTGATTTTCCCCTTCATCTTCAGTACTACTTCTTCATCATGGACGAAATCGCTGCTGCAGCCGAACTGATAATGCCCGGCGGCCTCCCCGAAGGATCCATCCCTGGAGAATTCGAAGCGGCAGTCGCAGCAGCTGTTAACGATGCCGCCGTCAACGATGCCGCCGCCATCGACGTACCCCAAGAAGTCCCCCCCGTCGAGAAGAAACGCATTCATCGTGCCAAGGCATTGACACCCAAACAGGCCGTTACGAAATTCTGGTCAAGGGGGATTTATGTCATTCCTAACAATTGTCTTGATATCAACCTCGAATCCCCCGAGAATGCACCGATGAGCAGCAAGTACATAATTCGGTGTAGATGTTCACCCGCCTGTAAGACGAGTTTCGACGGGTGGGATGCCTATGCTTACAATAGGCACTTTACTTACAAGAAACATGTCCATTGGGAGGCGACGAGAGAGGAGAATGGATGGGATGAGAGTGAGGCTTACAGGGAGTTTGTTAGGGTAAGCAAGGTTATGTTGCTCTGTGAATTAATTTGCCTTTGAATTCATGTTCATGACTTGTGAGACAAGATAATTGAAATTGTTTTCTAACAACATTATGTTGCATAATTATTTGGGATGAGCAGTTCATTGAGATGACCCTTGATGATAGCGATGATGAAGTAGAAGAAGAACCCCCAAAGAAACGTGGCCGCAAACCCAAAAATCCACAAATGCCCAAGAAGACCAAACCTGCAAAAATCTCCCGAGCCGAGGAACGTCGTCAAAAAGAAGCTCATTATATGAATCTCTGGCGCGAGGCAAGGGCGGAATTGAAAATTATGAGGCAGCAGCTGAAGGAAGAGACCCTTCAGGAGAGTATTGATGAGTTGAATGTGGACATTGCTGGATTGAAGAAAAAGAAGGATGAGTGGGCCAAGTTTCTTGGAATTACTGAAAGTGCTGAGCTTTGAGAATTACGCATTTTGCATGGTTCATATTATCAATTGTTGGAGTTTGTTATTATTACTAAATAAGAACTGGGTACATTCATATCATGATAATTTGTACGTAGTATGGTGGTCAATCCAAAGCTTGGTATCGCATTCCAGGTTGAATGGAACTAGGTATATTTATATGCAATTGAAAAAACACTGGTACTTGTGAGAGAGATAAAGACATCCTCTTCATATTTTTTATCCTCTTCGAATTATTTATCAACAATAAAGTTGTTGTTGTTTGAGAAAGTGCTCAAAGAGAACAATCATCCACATATCTACTCTATTCTTGTGTTCCGGTAAAAATGGCCAGTGATGATGTGACCCACAATACCTGAACTTTCATTTCCATACACACATTCAGAGCTGTCATAGCTGGAATGAATGTGGGATCAAAGGTGAGTAACCCAACATTGGTTTAACAAATATGCGGAGAACTTTTGCTAACTGTAGGCCTGTGTGGACTCTTTCCCACGAGGAAAAGCCTCTTAAACTGTAATCTTATTATTTGATTGGCTTAGCATCCTTTGTTCAAGACTGATTTCACTAGTAATATTTTGCAATATCTCTCCCAAATCAATGTGTTTATTAAATCCATGTAATCTCTATCTATCTCTGAATATACATCAAAATCATGAGCATCCAAGAAGCACACCCATATCTCTCTTATTATTACAACAAACCACAGCAACTCATGTAGATAATGTAATCATTCCTTAGTCGACGGTGACAGCCTTGGCAAGGTTGCGAGGTGTGTCGGGGTTGATACCACGAAGCATGGCAAGTTCATATGCAACCAGCTGAATGGGCAATACAGCTCCAAGTGCCGTCATTGGTCCATTGGACGGAATCAAGAGAGGATTCTCATCAATGCCATCCGCCAATTCGGCTTTGTCGGTAATAACAATAACATCAGCTCCGCGTGCCTTGACCTCCTCGGCAGCTGTGCGCATATGATGGGCATGTGCATCATCAAGAATCAACATGATGATTGGTGTGGCGCCCTGCTTCCCGTTCTTGTCGCTCTCGATCAGCGCAAATGGACCGTGCTTCAATGCTCCTCCAGAGTATCCCTCGGCGTGTAAGTAGCACATCTCCTTAATCTTCAATGCACCCTCCATCGCCACTGGTTCACCGTATCCTTTTCCGAGAATGAAGCAATGGTCCTTCCCGTTCAATCGTTCTGCCACCTTCTTGCATGACTCTCTATCCCTCAATGCCATACCACAGCATATTGGAAGACGCATCAAGCTATCCTTCATCGCAGCAACCTCGGCGCTGTGTTCGGTAATGCCATTGGCCTTATCCTTGATTTCGCGGAACCAAAGCGCAATCAAGGCGAGGACAGTCACCTGAGTAGTGAAAGCCTTGGTCGAAGCCACGGCGTTCTCGCGCCCGGCATTGCAGTAAACACCGAGTTTGGTAGTTCGAGCAATCAAGCTTCCAACCGCATTCACCACACTCATGACAGTAAGATCAGCCTCTTTGGCAGCATTCACAACGTTGGCGACATCCTTAGTTTCTCCGCTCTGCGAAACGACGAGGAAGGCTGACTCCTTGGCTTTCGATTGGCTCCTGGGAAAGTCATTCGAGTCGGTCTCGGCAGCATCAAGACTATGAACCACATCAAACGATCCAAGATGCTTCATAAGCTTTTCGGCGTACTTGGCAGCATTGAGACTGGTACCGCAGGCAGACAGGGTGAGGTACTTGACTCTGGCCAACTCGTCCTTCATCTTTTCCAATCCGCCAAGCTGAACATGATCCGCAGTGAGACGACCACCAAATCCAAGAGCACGCGCAATGGCCTCGGGTTGTTCAAAGCATTCCTTCAAAGTCCAATGAGGATAGGGTGCAGGAGACAGCTTAACTTCTTGGTCGGGAGCTTCTTGCATCCTAGACAAGTCCAAGGTGCTGCCGTCAGCTCTAAGCACACCAATCTCTCCGTCGTTCATTGAAATAAAGTTCTTTGTGTATCTGTTGAAAGCCGAAGTCTCAGATGCAATGTAAGTCCTATCGGATCCAATCCCAATAACCAACGGAGAACCGTTTCTAGCGACCACAAGTTGATCGGGACAGTCAGTGCACATGATGCAGAGACCCCAGGATCCGTCGCAGCGGGCCAATGCCTGTTCGGTGGCCTGTTTGACTGATTGACGTCCTCCCTTTTCATAGAACTCGCCGATGAGCTTGGCAATAACCTCGGTGTCCGTCTCGCTATTGAAGTGGTGTCCACGTGATTGCAATTCGCGTCGGAGCTCGTTGGCATTGTTGAGCGTTCCGTTGTGCACCAAGGCAATCCTGCCACAGGAACTGGAGTGAGGATGAGCATTGGCATCGGTCTTGCCTCCGTGGGTAGCCCAGCGAGTGTGCGCAATGCCAATATTGTGTCCGTTGGAACTCTGACTTCTCTCTTCTACCAAATTGAGCCCATCCGCTTTCTCTCCTTCAGACGCAAACTTGGTGACGACAAGCGAGGGGTTGACGTCAGACATGGTGGCAATTCCGGCAGAGTCGTATCCACGGTTCTTCAAAATGGTAAGTCCTTCGATGAGGTAGTCGCGTGCATCTCCCTTGGCTCCTACGACGCCAGCGATACCGCAGCATTTCGATGACTGTTCATTCTGTGAGGCAGCAGCTGTGGCGGCGAGTGCTCCAGCAGCGAGCAAACCATATCGAGACAGGAAGGCGTCAGAAGAAGAGTGTTGCTGTTGATGGGCAGAGGCGGCAGCGAGTGACGTGCTGTAAAGTGATTGGCGTTGAGCAGTGGTACGAGCAGCAGCGAGGAAGAAACGACGTCCGATGATTGATGAAGTGGCCATTGTTGATAATATTACTTGATGTGATTCTATTAGTCTTAACGATGAGAGAGAAGTCTTCTATTGAGAGAGAATAGGATGATATTGATCAACTTGAAAGAAGAGTGATGATTGGGGGTTGTTGCCAGTTTTGGATGTAGAAATTATGAGCTGAAGGATTAGAGATCTGGCTTGAATGAATTGAAAATGATGTTGTGTGTGGCATGCTCTTGCAGTGAGGGATTAAGTCTTGGGCGGGTGTGAAACACTGACGCGATCTTCTTGTGTCTGATAGATCAGCCTCTTGATTGGGAGCGACAAGCCCTCTTGTCCCAAGTGACCTTCTCTGGTCACTGAAATCTTTATTGATTCCCTGTTGAATCTTACCTTCAAAATTGCTTATGAATACAGTGTATTTTATAGGTAAAAATCTTTCCTCGGGGATAACCGTAAATTTTAACTTACCCAATAGATCTTGTGCGACATTTTGTTTCAAATAGAGCTTCATACTTCTGCCCCACACAACCAGCAACCAGCCCTCCTACCTGCTGAAACAGAGAGACCCACGCCCTTTCCACTTCAGCTTTCAGCCCCCATCCCACCACGCGGCATCTTGGTAGGTACCCTCCTCAGACTGATAGCCGATGACGGACTGATGAGCCAACCACTGACCATCGAACAAGCCTCACACTCTGATAGCTCGCCTTTTCCGAAAACAGAATACATCCATGAATCATGGGTCTTCGCCCATCAGTCAGCAGCGGCAATAGCTCTAGAAAAGAGAACGATGTAGTAGATGAGAATGATATAACAACTCAGGGCAGCAAGTTCCATAACAGCACATCATCACAATCATCAGATGACAACCACAGCGCCGAATCAACACCACTTCCACCAGTACAACGCAAGGCGTGGACCGAGCGTGGCCAGCTTCTACTAAACTTTCATGATGTCATCAGCCGTGCCATCAACTCTCCCGAAATGATTGAAAAATGCTCTCAAATCGCTCAAGACATGTCCAATCAAGAAGGCGACACTACGTCAACATCACAGCCAAAGAAGACGTCATCATTGGCGTGTGATTATAGTGCCGAAGCCAATCTAATTATTGAGAATAAAGCAAGAAGAGATGCTGAAGTAAGGAATAAAACACTCGCTGTGGGGTTCTGTATGTTTGGTTTACTGCGTGGAGGACGGGGTGTCCGTTCTTGGATGAGGAATGCCACTGCTAATAGATATGCGAGATACACATTCGATTCCTTGCCTTCGCTTGGGGATAAACAAATGAATTCCGCATCATCATCCAAGCCTTTGGTGGTGGAGCGGCCGACGAAATTGCGTAGGTTCTTTCGTCTTGCCGTGGACATCACACTATCTACAACGCTAGCCTTGTTTTCTGGTGAATATCTTTTCATTCCCCGGCCTTCCAGTTACATTGAAGATATGGCAAAACTCCCGCTCGTTGAAGGGAAGAGTCTGTATGCAGAAATGGTATGCCCTCCATTGCTCAAAGAATACAAACATGTATTGGAAAAGTATGGAAGATGGCCTGTAATGAGTCTTGATTACGTGACCAATGACAAAATCACAGCTACTACTGCAAATGGAAGTGAGCCAATATTAACTCAAGAAGATGTCAGTCTCAACACTATTCGCAAATTCGTCGAGAATTGTTCTAAAAGAAGCAAGTATGAACAGGCGGTACTTCAAGAGAGGAATGCTTTGGCAAATCACAATCGAAACCATAATAATCTCGGGCTTGAATTGATTCATAGAATCAGAGAGGGAAGCTACAACTCCTATTCAAAAAAGCCAAAAGAAGAATTCGTTAAATTAGGAGATGTCAATGTGCCCAGTGGCGGGGTGCCAGAAGATATGGATGTGGATCTTGAAAAAGACATCTTGTCTCTTGATGACGATGAACAATTGTAAAGTTAAAGTTTTATGGCAACTAGTAAAATCATTACATGATCCCACCTGACTCAATGCCATGTGTTGACTAAATATAGATAATATGTGAATTCCTCATTTTGTAAGAGTGTTCGCTTTGGTCAGAAATAGTAAATAATTTAACTCTTAACAATGAGTTGATATCTCTACACTTTGGAGGGAAGGTCTATGTATCAGACTGTTACAGCTAAATTTAAGAAAAAAAACGTCCTGCTTTTGAAAATGAGAGAAATATATATTTAAAAAACAATTACCCAAGACTGCTAGCTATACATAGACTACGTGGCTATGAGGCTGTTGAATTCCAATGGACACTTGATCAAAAATAATGGCTAAACCATTCATCATACCAATGATGAGACATTGGAAGGGTCAAGGTGATGTCATTGCCTGAATCCATC
>JALLPH010000121.1:0-30216 GCA_036939855.1 Cyclotella choctawhatcheeana
CAACCCTTCCAATATCTCATTATAAGTATAATGAATGGTTAGACAAGGTTCAGATTTGAGTTCATCATGTATCAATCAAAACGCACCCGCTTTGAGTAATGGGTGGGGACAAATTCGACTCCTGTAACCTACATTTCACACCAAGATTGTGTGTTTTCAGATTATCACAACATCTCAACCTTTCTAACTTCTCATTATAGGTATAATGAATGGTTGGATAAGGTTGACATTGCTGCGCGGGCTCTAAATTTGGACTGATTACTGATTGGGATTGGGGCAATTCACAGCTTCTCAACCCTTCCAATATCTCATTATAAGTATAATTAATGGTTAGACAAGGTTCAGATTTGAGTTGATCAACCTTCATCACATCCTACTTTTTGACTTGTGGGTGGTGTCAACTTTTGGTTCAAGACACCACTACCATGGCAGCTCCACTGTTCCAATGTCTCATTATAAGCATGATAAATATTAAATGATGATGCAAGATTGGAATTGGAATTCACTGCCTACAATTACAATGGTCAATATTATAGTATTTTGGGTTATATAAGTTCGTCTCTTTTCACACCAAATAAGATTCTTTGATCACAACCAAAAAGTCGCTGGAGAGTATCCTCCTCAGTTTGCAGTTTTTCCCTTGCCATGGAAGCCTTGAAATGTTCGATTCGGAGCTGGTGGCATATCATTTTCTGGTACTGACATGGAAGCGATTGGTGGATCTGATGGCGATGGGCAAGGCTACAAGGGTAGATTTGCAATCATGACATGTCAATAAGAGCGTCTGAATCTGTCCAAATGATGGTTTGCTGGCGGTGGATGAGGTTGATGTGTGGAAGTTGAGGAGCTGAAGGAAACAAAAGCGAGCACCCCCAAATTTTGGGCTTGCTCTGTCTTCGTTGCTGTTCTACTTTTTACATTTCATATGCAAATATGAAAATGAAAATGCGAACACATTTGTGACTATTAACATTTGATAATAAATACACACGAAAGCCCTGGCTGATTGTTGCTGTAATGGTAATAAGAGCCTGCTGTCATCAAACGAATCACTGGCGTCAAGTTGACATTATGTGCCTATTACAAGAAGAAGAACATTGTATTGATCTCGTTGGAGGAAAGGGAGAGGGGATTATGATTGTTATTCTTGTGTGTTGGTTGATTGTTGCTTTTCCATTTTCCATATGTAATATGTAATGCGTATTATGTACGTCACCACCATCACCGTCAACTGCATTCGCTTGACTAAATAATTCCCTGCTCTTTGTTGCTATCAAAGAGACTAGAGACTGAAGCAATGGATGATGGCCCCTGTGACAGCGGCTGAGAGATGGTAACAATTGGCAATGGCCGAGATGGCGACGGTTGAGATGGCCACGGACGATGGGGATGAGATGAGATTGCGATTCATCATCTTCTGTTAACAATTGTATTAGTGATTAGTGAGATTTTCTCTTTCTGCCTCTCGATTCTTATGTCTATCTGTAGCGAAAAAGCAATAGTTTATTAAGCCTTTATTCTTCTTTTTGTAGTCATAAGAAAGAAGACTAGACGTTAATAACGACGTTAAGTATATTTTTGGGGAGTCATAATCAGGCCAGTACTTATTGCGCGGGGGCAGGTTTGCGCCCCAAAATGGTGTCGAGGTTCCCCCGATTTGCCTCACCATGGCATGGGTCTAAGACTCACCATCCGTGCTTGCAAAGGTCTGCAATTGCGCAATATTCTATCTGCATAATGGGCGGAATAATGGGGGGTTGGTAGAAGATATGCACCCCGTTATTCCCCAAATGTACGTAAGGTAAGTGATACCTTAAGTGTATGTAGTGACATAAAAATTCATTTTCGAACTTTTTGAAGAGGAAAAAAAAGAAAAACCAACAACCAAACAAACGAAAACGACCAAAGAAGAATCACACAGCAACACCCCAAACCCCAGCGCCAGCAGACGCATCAATTGAATATGGCGAATCTCTATCATTCTGAAGACGCAGGCGAATCTTCACACCCCCCCGAATTCATCGCCTACAACACTAATACGCCATTGCATCGTAGCAACAGCGCACAATCCACTTCGTTCCATCCCGATTTGAATATGCAGTCGCTACCCCATTCGAGCTCCGTGTCGCTGTCAGAACATTTGGTAAATATGCGTGAGGTAGATGCCGATATATTAGAATTGGGCGTGGAGAAGAAGCGTAGGGCTGATATTAGTGACTTTGATGAAAATGGATGTAGGTCTGTGAGATCGGACAGTATTTCGAGCTACCCAGATGAAGAGAACGAGAACGACGGTGCCGTTGCCTTCCTAAGTGGGGAGGGGGTGAGTAATAAAGGACTAGTCGAGTCCAAGTCACTGAAACATGTGGCGAGCATGCCTAAAATAGTAGAAGATTCTGCTGCGTCCGAGACGATAGATGCAGAAAATGATTACTTCATTGATGATATTCCCTCAACAGATCAAGCTGTAAACGCGAATCTCGGACACCAAAAGGGAAAGCATGCTCGTCTTGACTCTTTTGAACGACGATCGCGAGAATCGGCTCAATTTGCTGCAGCTGTTGGAGAGAATTCCAATTTGATATTGAATAAGATTATCGAAGGAGATAGCTCAAGCGATTTTGATGACGATGATATAGACGAAGAGATCAAGACAGAAGCGGGGGATTCAAACACAAATAAAGAAGAATTGGCTCCAGCTCCACAGCCAAGTCCAATATCATCACCAGCTGATCTTGTTCAAACCTTACGCCGAAGTACACTATCAGCTCATCCACCTTTCAGGGATTGGAAATTCACTCGCCAATACTCCTCAAGGTATGGTGAGGAGGTCAAGGAAGAATTGGGATACAAGGGCATCAGCACATCCCAACTCGAAATTACACAACGTGGTGTCTCTCGCGGAAATTATGCTCAACTGCATCGCAAAGCCTGGCTGGAGGTGTCAGACAAGCATCATCGCTATGGAAAGAATTTACGTTTGTACTACTCATACTGGGAATCCTTAGATCATCCGTACTCCATGTTTTTTGATTGGCTCGATTCCAAGGGGGAGGCTGAAGGGCAACCACTCCCCAATTTGCCCGAATGCCCACGATCACTGCTTGATTCAGATACAGTTCTGTACATCACCGACCCAGAGGTTTCAAGCACTTGTAAGTGATTTTTCTCTTTTCTTGTTTTGTTCCGAATGATACTCTCACACTGACTCTTTTTTTTTGTAGATGCTTTAGAGATTGTAGCGGATCAGGATGGGAGCGCAATTATCTTGGATAGAGATAGCAAACGCCCCGTGTGTACGGGTAAGGAGGGGTGGATATTTGTGCTGAGAGATCATGTAATGTATGGATCACAGAAGGTGACTGCTCCTGGAGGATGTTGCACAGCAGATGGTGGTTCTTCTGTTAGACAAAGATTCCATCATTCTTCATTCTTTGGTGGAAAGGCTGTAGCATCTGCCGGTATATTTTTAACCAACGATCAGGGGAGGTTGACAGATCTTTGGCCACATTCAGGTCACTATCGCCCAGGTGAGGCTCATATGCAACGTGTCTTGTTCTTCTTGCGACAACACAGTGTAGATTTGTCAACATTTGAGGTTGATATGCAGCAAATCTTTAAGGTTTGTAGAAAGAAGTCGCCGAAAGATAAGGCAAAGAAGAAAGAAGAAAAGACTAAAACCGATGGAGACGGACATCAAAACCCACAAGAGGCTCAACCCAAAAAGGCAAAGAAGACAGAATGCTTGCTGAATATGGCAGGGTCTGAAGTGGCATCTTTTTTGGCTCATAAAGCCCGTTTCATAGAGAAAGGGGTCTTTCATCAAATCCACAAGGTCCGAAAATTGCCAAAAGAGGAACGAGGTAGCGTTAAAGCTATCTTAGAGGTCGTGAATGAGTAGCTTGACAATATTAATTAAACTTTGACTTGCACTTTTTTTCACACAGGAATTATAGATGTTTTGATTTGCTATATTAGTGTTTATTGCTCGATGCGCCTTCAGTAGTTTGACCGAGAATTTTTCATGAACACATTGGTTTCAGCTTCAATCCTGCTATCATCATCTCCACTAACAACGTCTTCAGTGTCCTCCTCCACACTATTGTCAAACTCCTCAACGTGATCTTCACCATCAAAATCATTGTAATCGTCATCTGTTCCATATTCATACTCCTCTAGAGTAGCAGGTTGTTGAAATCTGATGACAATACATTTGTCATTAACATCTGGCTTCTCAACTTTATAATCCTTCACTCCCAAAACCGCGCACCACCGTCTAATAATGTCACACTCACCCTCCCAATTATTGTGGATGTATTCAAGATCAGTATACGAAACAAATGCCGTATAAATATCTCCACCCTCATAGTTCATGCCATTGAGAAAGAATTTAAAGAATGTAATCCCCTGTTCACGTTGTGTGAAGGCACTACAGTCCTCATATGAATCGGTGCAGCGTGCACAACAATTGGAATAGGCTGTAATACCCTCTTGTTTGAATACCAACTCTAAACTTCTTTGCAATCGTTGGTTCAAACCGTGTGGCTTAAAGCATGATGTAATTGACCTAAACAGTAGAGTCTTCCAACCGCCGCCTGGTTTCTTGAATGGGCACATTTCCGACTCCTTGCATAGGTCATAGATTCGGATTATTTCGGGGCTTTGAGCTTCGCAAATGTGTTTCCAAATATTAGTTGCTGTGTTGGGGTTGAGATTAACCAGCTCGTTAAAGTGCCGGCAGGTGACCGCAACAGATGGGACGTCCTTTGCGTTGGACAATGCATACTGAAGGATTGAGGAAAGGAGGTCAATGCTACCAAATACAGAGGCTAAAGGGTCGACCATGACGTATGACGTTACTACGCCTTGAACGCTCTCTCAGGAGGCTTTCTCCTTTCTCTGAAGAACTACGAGTGAGCGGATGGAGGAGGAGCCAGCCGACGGGGTTTGAAAAATGAAAATAAGTTCAGCGAACGAAAGGTGAAGACTTTTTATGGCTAATCTCAGTTTGTCTACACACTTCGCTACGAAGGAATCAGTAAAGAGACTTCCTTGCGGAAATCCAAAATGAGACCAATGAGATCATCCCTCTTTCTCCGTCGCGCATTGTGGTGATAATTTCAATTACTGAACCATGGCATTCCCTCACATGCCACGGATGCTACTCGCAGGGATACTATCTCTGCCCGCTCTCGCCGTTCTTATTTTAGCAGCACCGCTTATTGGCTTATTATCATTTCCAAGTCTAGCCATTCTAACACGTCGCAAAAGCAGTTTCACCTCATCGTTTTCACGTTCAAGGTTAGCAACCAAACCAAGTGAAAGTAGTGGCAATAATTCAGACGCACCGCATCCGCTACTTCATCACGCGGTAATAACGGGAGGGAGTAGTGGTATAGGTCTCGCTGTGGCCATTGAATTGGCCAAACGAAAATGTAAGCATATTACTCTCATCGCAAGAAGAGAAGAGCAGCTGAAAGAGGCGCAACGATTGGTGCAAGAGGTGGCTAACGATGTCTCAGATACAACGAGAAGTACTGTTCATATTTTATCTGTAGACGTCACTGATTTCGAATCATTACAAAAGAAAGCAGCACAACTTTGCGGTACTGATGATGCAACAAACAATAATGGCCCATCAGATACGAACAACAATGACGTATATCCAGGAGTATCACCTACACTCCTTTTTAATTGTGCTGGATATTCCATACCCTTTGCATTCAATGATTTATCACCGTCTGACTTTAAGGCGCAGATGCATGTGAATTATATGGGTTCAATTCATACGGTGAAGGCATTTCTTCCATATATGTTAACATCTTCTGCACAACAACCAAACAATGGCATTATTGGAGGGAATATCATTCTTACTTCAAGTATGTCCGGTCAAGTTGGATCATATGGTTATAGTGCTTATTCTCCAACAAAATTTGCATTGCGTGGGTTTGCGGAGAGTTTGTCCATGGAGTTAAGTGCAATTGCTAGAAGTGGTCCTCAAGTCAATGTTTCTTTATGCTATCCTCCTGATACAAATACACCCGGATACGAAATAGAGAATAAGGCAAAACCAGAGGCATGTCGATTGATTAGTGAGAGTGGTGGGATTTGGGATGCACAAATGTGAGCTTAATTCATACCACTCTGTTAGTGAACTTAATTTGATGCATCCTTACCTTTGAATCTCATTCATCTTCAATTCACAGAGTCGGAAAAAAGATTGTTAAAGAAGCATTGAGTCCTAATCCATCATTTGATATTTACTTTGGACTTGAGGGATGGATGCTATCTACAATCACTGCAGGAATGAATCCAGTAACTGGCATACTAGATGCACTAAGCCAAGTGGCTCTTATGGGACTACTACGATTTGTTAGCTTGTTCTATTTGATGGATTTTGGTCGTATAACACAGAATTGTCACGAAAAGCAACAGAACGGTGACTGTGATGAGTTTAAGACTGATTAATAGATGAGTTTGGCTACCGACATAGCATAGCTTATCTCTGTGACCAAGCCCATCACAAAAGGGCCGTTTTTAATGGTTTCCTGCTAACATATTTTCACGGGCCTCAATCACATATTCATATCGGTACTTAATTTGCACAAATAAGAGCTTTGCGGAGGAGTATAAAATACTGTATCACAGTCTTTTCATCCTTTCAGTTCTTGTACCTTCCTCTTAGCATTCTCAAGCAGCCCCCTCATCTCTTCACTAGCATAGACCAACGCCTCAATCTCCTCACCCGCCCCAGCCTCAGCCAACTGCCTACTCAAATTATTCAATTCATAAAGCTTACGATCTAGTTTAGCACTCAGTATATCCATCCCTTCAAGCAATGGGAGGTAGTTGACTTGTTTTTCCTCCCAAGACGAAGCCAATGCCACAGCTGTATCTGTACGATGAGAATCTGCAGCTTCAAGTTCTTCAACAATATCCCATGCTACCTTGCACTGTTCCGAGTCGGAGCCATACTGAGAACAGACGTTTTGGGCTTCTGATATCGCTTGTTCTACCGAGGCGTAAAGGTCGAGTTGCGTGGGATTCGTCTTTGTGCTTTTGTGATTTGTCGGATGATAAAATGCGCTTATAGGTTCTATCAAGGCTAACCCAACGATCATCGTGTAGATTGTCATCATAATTATTATTGTTCTTGCCATGAATGAAAGAGCGAATATGTCTCTGTTTTGCTCAGAGATAGAATACAGTAACCAACAACATTATGCATGGTGTTCATAGGTGTCATCATTCAGAGAGTTCCACGGTCCATGGATTTTAGGGGGCGGATAAGAAGTGGAGACGAACCTACCATATCCATATCACACAAACAATTGCATTGGTCATCAGTCATCATGCCAGCTTTGCTGGTGATTGACTCTCTTGTTTGCTATTGTAGCACATTTTTTTTCTATTATTAATTCTCCATTAAACACAAAGAGACGAAGATCTAAAAGCATTTACAAAACACAGCCACTAATCCAAGTCGTCCATATCACTTGGGTCCTCTTTCTTTTCTGGAGGAGTTTCCACCACTTCAACAGTCGTAACTTCTACATTCGTGGTTGCCCCGCCTTCTATATTCAACTCCATCCCTTCAGATGTTGGTGTTTTCTGAATTATTACCTCATCCTCCTTCTTTATCTCAGATTGATCTTCACCTTCTTCAGTGCCTTCTGCATTCATATGGGTATCTACTTCAGCAGCACAAAAGATGGCACAGAAACAACAGCACACTGTACAGCCAGCAAAGAGCAGAATAGGAAAGATTATCCAGAAAGTACTGAAAGAAGAAGTTCCATCCGCGTCATCTGGTTCATCTCGCTCGTCATAGACTTGGTTCAACTTGCCTACAAACAATCCAGCAAATATAATCTGGAAAATGATGTTGCAGAAAGACGCAATAGCTTTGGATTGAGCTTCTGTTGCTTTGGTTTCTGCTTCTTGTTCAGCTTGCTGGTAATATTGAAACATATCATCATCCATGGAGAACATATTACGGATAAAGTCATCGTCGTCGTCAATATCATCTGCTCCGCCAACATCTGGAAATGCTGCTGGACTATCATCTTTGGTTGCATCTTTCTTTTCTATATTGTTTTCTGTAGAACCTTTGGGTTCAAGAAGAACAGCAGTCTCAACTTCTTTGGTGGACACGTCTGCTGCCTCACCCTCTTTAGCTGTCTCTGCGGTCTCCTCGGACTTTTTGTCTACTAGCTTGGTATCACTTGATTTGACTGCATCATCGGTATCTTTTCCTTCATCTGAAGCTTTCGCCTGCTTGGCTTCAGACGACTCATCATTCTTTTTTGTTTCAAAATGTGCCGCCATTGCCTCCTGAACTTCAATGTGAGCTAATGCGCTGGTGCAGAAGAATCCATAACATCCTCCGCAGCAATCGATGACCATGGAAATCCATAACGGTAAAAATACTACACCCCAATCCCAATTTTTGTTCATGTCTAATTGTATGACAACCAATATGATAAGCGGGATCTCAGGAAGAACAATTCGCTGAATGGCCTTGTAGGCTTCTTGATGACGTAGCATTGCCTCTTGATACTCTGGACTACGCTCAATAGCCTCCAAATCACTTTCCGCATTCTCTTCATTGTCTTCTTCACCAGGAACGGGTTGTTTCGGTGGCACATGAACAATAATATATGATTCGTTGATTTCATCACGTTCCTCGTCGGATAAGTCATTATACGTTCTATGAAGCTGAACTTCAATATCATTCCCATCATCATCCTGCTTCTTTTCATTAAGAATGTACTTCTCGATGTATTCAATCGTTACCATCTTGGCCATGTCTGTTCGGACGTCCTTCATTTCCTTACTGGCAGCAAACCAACGTATTCCCATCCAAAAGTAAAACGGGAGAAGTACCACGGCATAATTGGCTGTAATGACCCCATCCCATTTCAACGTGAGTAACAATACACCAAGAACAAACACCGTCCACTGCACCAGCGGTAGAACCGCCTTGCCAATCGCCATGACGACGCCAAAACCTAATGCACCCATCCAAAACGGGATGAACAATGCCACCCAACTACTATCTACCAAGGACCCACTCCCATCACCCAGCATTTGATCAATCTTGGCACAAATCAAAATGGGCTGCATCAATCCCACCCCGAAGAATACCAGTATCAGACCCATGAGCTTGGCCCTATCCAACACCGAGCTTTTGGCCAAATTCCCCAATAGATTGTGCGGATCCCAAGCATGCGAGGGATTGACCACAAATTCCATACCCCGGTGACCCAAGGCATCGTACACTTGTCGCTTTTTGGGGTCCGACAATGCGTCGTAGGCGGCCTTCATGGACTGAAAGGCGTTCCGCGCCTCGTCTTCGGTGATTACCCGTCCCTGGTAACGCATGCCGCGTTGACGTAATTTGTCGGGATGGAGTTCGAGGGATCGTTTGCGATAGGCCTTTTTGATGTCGTCGGGTGTGGCGTTGGGGGGGATAGAGAGGAGGGTGTAGTAGTCGGCCTTTTTTGGAGTGGATTCATCGTCGTCTTGTGGGAGGAAGGCGGAGAAAGTCCATGCTAGGAATTTTAGTTGATACGTCTTCATAGCTTTGTGGCTCGTCTTGTTTCTCAGTATCTGCTGCTGGCTTTGTATTGTTGGTACGGCAGGCCCGGCTGGTCACTGGTCAATGAAGAGACACAAGCGATGATTGGGATGTGGTCGATACTACTTTTGTGGTGGCTGATGAAAAGAAATGGAAAGAGATTGAAAGCAAGAGAGCCGTTGTTGGCCGTTGCCCGATATAAGGCATTATCTAAGCGATTCTTAAAACCAAGATCTAATCATAGTTTATAGATATCATAGTAAGACCCTTATTAATATCATTGGAACCAAGAACCCACCATAATAGCGACCATACCAACAACCAACACAACGTAGCCTGCACCGCGCGCCAGCCACCACTAATACCATGCATGATATCAAAACACAACGCTACACTATTCTTGTGCATAAACCACCCAGCAAACAGCATGAGCTGATATTAGAAGATCGCGAAGAATCGAGTCTCTGCTCCGCTGATAATGACAATAATGTGTATGATGAAAGTGGAAACAATGATCGTGAACCCAAGCGTATACGAGGTGGTGGTGATGACACTATTCCAGAGAAGGCCATGGCGTTGGTAAAGAGAGTTGCCTCGGCTGCTATTAATGGTTGTGGTGGTGTATATAGGAAGAAACCTACTGGCAATGATAAGCTACCAACGACACAGAATTTATCTTTTGAGCAAGAAACCAAACAATGTGCATATGCCGCAGAGATTGCCAAGCAACCTACAACAAAAAGTTCTACTGTAACAGCTGCATCATCAATACCGGCACCTGCCAAACAGATTAACAAACGAAAAAGACCTACCAAAATTGTCATCTCACACAACTCACCACTTTTCAATGCGGTACATGATATACGCAAGAGCAACGATAGTGTAAACACCGACAAACTAACAATCTACAAGGATGAATGGGTCAAGTTTGCATTGACAAATGTCATTCAACCAAATATGGTACTGTTCAAAGTAGAACATACAATTCATCGTACATCATGTGTAGCAAAAAGTGCAAAAGATGTCGTTCGAATTAGAACAAAACGAAGGAGCACACCCTACTTTCGATCGAATCACTGGAAAGCAATTTGGGTCGAGAATAAGGGTAATAGTGGTAGTAGTAGTGCTACCACTGCTCAAGACGTAATGGAATTATTACAGAATGACAAGTTGTATCCCATGTATTTGACATTCCAACGGTTGATTTACTCGGATACAACATCTCGAAACCGGTGCAATCCACCTCCGGCCAAGAGGTTGAAGACAGATTCTTGTGCAGTTGTGCCGACTGTACAATCAATCAATGAAGTAATTGATTTGCTGGATAGTTCGGATGACGAAGAAGACGAAGAGGCAGTATCCGCAGCCAACACTACTGTCGCCAGTCAACCTACAATCAGCCAAGTCTCATCTGATAAGACAGAAGAACCTCCATCTCCAATTGAACTGACAACTTTCCATCAACCTCCATCAGACCCAATCCCATCTAATTTCAGAGCTGCAGACAATGGTGACTTTGTCTTAACTCCCTATGGTGCTGGTAAAATTGTCTCCGTTTGTATAGAACGGCATGCCAATGCTACGGGAAATCATGCATCTATACTCAAACCCACCATCATACTCACTATTGATTTAGATTTTGGGATCTGTCACATACCAGCACATCAAGTCAAGACTATTTCAGGTACATCATACGTCACAAAGACTCTATTAACATACAAAAAGGTACCCATAACTGCCATGGATTTACTTCGGTTGCGTCCCATGACTTATTTGAACGATAGCATTGTTAACTTCTACCTGAAGTATTTAAATCCCGAAACGAAGGACAATAACAAGTTAGATAGAGGATGGGATGCCTTGGATGGAAAAGGTGTGTACATCTTCCCATCGTTCTGCTACAGTCAAATAGTTAATATCATGGCAAATGATGTTAGGAACAACAAGCCTAATCGACAAAAGATAATGAAGGAATTAAAGTCTTGGACGAAAGGAATCGACATTTTCAAGAAGCGTATGCTCGTGTTCCCTATAAATTACAATTTGCATTGGACAGCCTTGTTTGTATTTCATCCCGGTAGGTTGATTCGCAGGCATGCCATGGAAAAGGATTCACAAGTAGTTCCGGGCAGCAATGGTCCAGATGTTCATGTACAAAATGCTAGTCATTCAAATAGAATTACACCAACAACACCATCACCAGTCCTTCAAAACGAGTCAGTAACATACACAGTTACAAATTGGCAATGTGATTTTTGTCCAGAGCGCTATCCAACAATGGAGGAGGCTATGGAGCACGAAAAGAGATGTCCCAAAAACAAAAATCAAGATTTTTGCATGCTCCATTTCGATAGTGGAAAGCACTTCAAACTTCACAATTCTCAAACCATTGCAGGTTATGTTCGAAAGTATTTAAGTGCTTACTACGATGATGAATATGCATTATCCCATCCAGGTGTAGGAGCTATAACTCAAGCCAACTTACCTGGCTATACAGTTGCTGTGCCACAACAAGACAATACTAAGGATTGTGGTGTGTGCATGCTTGAAATTGTGGAGAGAATATTAAAAAATCCACCAGTAGTTGATGCTGAATTCGTCAGGAAGAAATGTAAAGTGTTTGCTAAGGATCTTTTTGGAAAAGACGCTATTGTAAGGAAGCGTGATGATATATTGCAACTTGTCCATAGACTTCGTGAAGAGAATGATATGATGAACACCTAACCTCCTAAAAAGGAACTTATGCTTTGATCTCTATTCGTTTGGCATGTATGTACCAAGTCATCAAGGTTTTAGTCATGTCAAAGTTGTTATTCGACATGATGTATGAACTACTCTATGAACTCGTGATTTGGCGCGTGACCGAGTGGGCCAAGTAAATAGTAGTAAAATCGATTTACTCCACATGAAAAAGTCTATCAGCCTGGGGTTAAATTCCCCCCATTTCTCAAGCCCTCAACTGTAGTGTCATTTTTTCTTCACATCTCTTCCAACAACAAAACAACCATGCCGCGAGGTCGGTCCTCCTTCAGCATTGAAGAATCTAATGATTCAGCCCCCCTAACGCAAACCATGCAATTCTCCCAAATCGAACCATGCCGCTCTCAAGCCATCGACATGGCCAAAGAATCGGAGCTACGCAAACTAGAGAACATGGAACCAGCCGCACGCTCCCGTATCGTCATGGACCTGTCGCGTATTCTACTCTTCAAGGGACTAGCGGGAGAAGTCATCGATCGCAAGAAGGTGACAGCGGAGGCATTGGGTGATTTGAAGACGGAGCGTGTTCAAGCGGCGATATTGAAAGAGGCCGAGGCACGTTTGAGAGATGTATTTGGATATGCATTGAAGCGTATCCCGGAGAGCATGGAGGAGGCATTGCCAAATAAGTTCAAGGACAGATTGTATCTAATTAACGAAATTAAGGATGATGACGTGGGGACACACTCTTTGAACATCCATGCTGCCCACGAGGACACCAGTGTTGAGAAGGGGGTGTTGATGATTGTGCTGGCTTTTGCCTTTTGTAAAGGCTCACCAGTACGAAGTGGAAGTATGAAGGGTGCTGGAAAGTCGACTCGCTGGATTACGGAGCATCAATTGTATAGTTTGATCAATCGGGTGGATGAGAATATCCCTTCGGAACCTCCTAGTGCAGAGGGACGAAAAAGGGCTAGTTTGGGTGGAAAGGGGCGAGTGTCCTTGAGTCCAGGGGAGGGATTGGGTGAAACTCCTGATTTGGATGCCTGTCTTGAAAAATTTGTGCAGACAGACTACCTCTTACGTGACAAGATTGATGAATCAGAATGTACTGGGAGAGTCACTTCTGAGGACGGAAAAGTCATCGCTTATGCTATGGGTCCACGTGCGGCAATGGAGATTGGAAGGAGGCAAATTGTTTGGTTTTGTTCCAATATTTTAGATGAGCAGCCAGATCCTACCATGTTGGCAGAGATTGAGGAAGATGAACCGGAGGAGAGTGAAGAAGAAGAGGAGGAAGAGGAAGAAGAGCCCACTCAAAAGAAACGTAGGAGGTAGACTCAATGTTGTGTAGCTAGTTTTTGCATTTGAGACTCTGAGTTTTGACTTGTTCTCCATTTATCATGTATCCTTCCAGACTCGCATAACAAAGTCATCAGAGGATTCTGAGTCTGAGTTCTTTCATATCTAACTATTGTAAATGGATCACTTTACAACACATTCTTGATGCTGATATTAAATAACCATTCAATGTTAACATCAAATATAACATCATTGGTTAGCAAAGTAGCTATGTATTATGTACATAATATTATTGGCAAATATCAAACATCCCAACCTAAAACTTCCATCACATCACATGGTATTCTAACCCCCTGAAGTATTACGTATCAAATAGCTTCTCCATTCGTTTCCTCCATTTGCCAACGTTAGCCTCGTCTAATTTCCTCTTTTGCCTTGCCCTAATCTCCCTTCCTAGTTGATGCATATTATCAAAACGCGATCTATACACCCGGTCCCACAGTTCTTCATTTTGCTCCAATTCCAATGTAACGCCAGGTCCATTGATGTAACTGCAACATGTTAGGATGTATCCGTTCCTTGTTAAGTCTTTGGCTATGGGGGGTGCCAGTCCATTATTGACATTGGGTTGAATATTATGATGAATTGATCCTTCCATTAAACGAGAGGCACAAGTTAAACAATTACCACGACGACAATCGTGAGGGATACTGGATAGTCCTAGACTGGTGTTTGTGCTTTTGTTATTGGATGAAGATGATTGTCTCTCAAGAGCTTGTAATATAGGTTCGTTTTCTTTTACTTGGATTGTTGCCGTAAGTCCCTGATGATGGATTTGGAGAGGATACGACACATCATTATCATCATGTTGAAACATCGTTTCTGAAGATTTCACTGATTGTGATGTTGAAGCCCGCTTGGGTTCTTCATTTTCATTTAAACCATTACCACCTTCATTAAACAAGTCCAGTCGTAGCGATGTGTGCCTATTTTTTGATATGTCAGAGATATGCACAACATCATATTGCTGTGATGTGTGTTGAATGTTCGACCTAGTCGATTGATAATTGAACGTGAACGCGTGGGAATAAACAAAAAAGCCCGGCGATATTGCTATCAAGAGGCAAGCTGTTATTGACTGCATTGGAAACATATCCTTCATGGTTTCACGTGCAGCAGCGGCGGTTTGCACAGACAGCGAAGCGACGTGGACGTGACATGAACAATGGATGATCAATGATATAAAAATGATGATGGCGTGGTGGCGGGAAAGTAATCTTCTCTCGCTCTACTCTCACCGCTCACCTCTATCTACTCTCAACTCTCACCTCTCACCCTATTCAAAATTTCAGGGTATCTTTTGCTTGGTTAGGGCCATGCATCTCCTACCTACCTTCACAACAACCCTCTGCAGACTCGGTTGAATTGAGACCAAGTGATTAGTGATTAGATGCACTTATCTTTAAGCCACAGACTTTAATGATGAAGAGTAATGCAGGCATATGGTTTGGTATCATAATTATCACTTCTTCCTTGTTGATGCATGTGATTCCAAAGCCAAAAAGGTTCGGTTCCAGTTACACCATCATCTCGTCGACCACTTCAATAGACACCACGGATCGCAAATTCATAAGAGCTGCCAACCCACTACCAATTATAAAGACAATAAACTTAGTGGGTGAAAGACATAGTGGTACCAAATGGATTACATCACAACTTGAAGATTGTTTTGGAGATCAAGTCAAAGTACTCAATAGATATACAAGATACAAGCACTGGTTTCAATACGAAGATTCCAAGCTTTATTCTTCGAATTCGACAGTGGTTGTTGCATTATTTCGAGACCCATATGATTGGATACAGTCGATGAGAAAAAAACCATATCACTCGCCGAATCATTTCAATTTAGACTGGAAGACTTTCGTAACAAAATCCTGGGGTATGGAACGAGGACCAGCTGATCAACAATTGATAAAGGATGGGTTGACACATAATACAACTTGTATGCATAGATTCCCATTTGAGAATATCATTCCGTGTTCTAAGTTGGACAGGAATATGTACAATGGAACACAACGGAGTGGGAAGAAAATCGGTGTTAATTATGAACTCAATCAAGATGGGTCCGGAAACGCTTATGACAGTATATTACAATTGAGAAGTGACAAGATACGGAACTACTTCAGTTTGTCAAGCTTTGATGCAGTCTATGCATTCTATCCTGTTCAGTTTGAATACATGGTGACGCAGGGTACATCTCCGTTGATTGATGAATTGGAGAAAGTCACTGGATTTAAATCGAATTGCCGAAGGGCTGTTCCACACGCATTAAAGCAGAAAGAGTACGATGAAAGCTTTGTGCAATGGATTAACGAACATCTGGACTGGGAAGCTGAAAATATGATTGGTTATTATCCAAGATAATGAACAATAAAGCTTACAACAGCTGAACGATAATTTAATACTTGATCATATTATACTGTAGGATGCTCTAGAGTCAAATCACAAAATTCTACCATCACATAGTAATTGTGTCTGGAATCTGAGGCGTTGCAGTGACTTTCGCTTGTCCTTTCTTTGTAAGCATTCGTCTTCTTTTTGATGAAAACAAATCATAATCATCCGAAGTTGTTGCGTGATGCAAAAGGGTCTTTTTTTCGACATGGAATTCTCCTTTCACCATACCCACGGTCTCGCCCAAAACATCGCGAGGTAAAGTACTATCTAACAGGGCACTTACAAAACCCTGTCGTTGACGTCTAGGGCTTGTTATGCCATGGCTACTTGCAGCACTCTCATGATCCGATTCGTCAACTGTAGAACACCGTCCATGATTGAAATCGCTAGTTCGCCGACCATGAGACACATTTCCAGAATCGACTGAACCTAGTTCTAAATCATGAGCGAGACTTTCATTGGGATCTAAGCCACCACTACTTTTGCTGCACGCACTTCTGTCATCTTTTACACGATGATGTCCCAAACGTCCTCTTCGTCCAAGTCGTCTGTTTGTCATGTGATGCCTACCTTGAGGGTTCATTTGCAGTGGTTCGAGATAGTCAGTGTGAGGGAACACAAATGTGTGGACAATTCTTCAATAAGGAAGTTTTTGTGGTGTTGAAAGAGGAAAAATAAATAAGGCATATGAAATGCGACATGTTCAATGGTCATATAAGTACTCACGCGGCCACAAACATCTCTATGCATATTAGATAATCCTGTAAACCTTTAGCAACTGCCTCTGAGGTCCATTCTTTCCCGTCATCTATGGCAGCGTAATGTGGTATCAGCCCCATCTGAAACAAGATTGATATGCCCAATGACTGCCACCAAGTGAAGAATACAACAGCCTTCACAGCCATGAACTTTCCCACAGGTCTAATGGGACCCAATTCATTCTTTGTTGCGTAGTAGAAAAACACCAAGCAGTATAGTGCCCAACATTGACTGATGTTCGTAATGATGCAAATGTAAAGATATCCACCTTGTGGTGTGAAATCTCCCTCCTTGTACAGTTCTAATTTCTCCAGTATCATAACAAAGACGGATAATATGAACTTCAAAAGAACATATTGCAAGACTCCGAATTTGCATTTGACAAAAAAGGGAGACGTCCATTGTATTCGTTTTATTGGACGGGACAAAGTAGATGCACTAGATGACACGCCATGATCGCTCTCCAACAATGAAACATTTGTACCAACCCCAACCTTTATCGGTGTATATGAGTCTCTCCGTGAAATAGGCTGACCCATAAGCCAAGGCTTAATGAACCAATTCATTCCCCACATATGTACTCCACGTGTTGGGCTTTTATCTTTGAGCATCATAATCAATGCCTCCTCGCCTCCGAGAACTTCAATGAGAAATTGGAGAAAGCTGTAGAGGACATACGATTCGTAGAAATCTCGAAGCGCCTCTATGTAAATAGCTGCATCGTGAAATCGAAGACTGGGAAACATGGAATTAAGATAGAAATGAATGCCCATTTTCATGTCACTAATAAGAAATACCACAATGGCAAAATATCGAACTCACCAAAGCCAGCTCTCAATCGAATAAATAGGCACCATCCACAATATCCTAACAACGTAACACTGTACATTCGGCTGATAATAATTTGTCAAATGCATAAATATTCCACACATGCTAATGGGAAATCCAAGCAGGACAAATGCCCCAGCAGAAAACCAGGCAATTAAGTGAGGATCGGTGCCATTCATTTTGAGTTCACGACTATACCATACAACGGCTACTACCATGAAGAGGAAGGATGCCCATAGTAGGATACGTGCTAGTAAATTCATTACTGAGACGGTTGTTCGGACTAGGTAGTGCTGAGATGTTCTATGGCAAAAACGCCGTATTCTCCCACACCCCATAGCTGCGGACGCACCTCCACTAGATGAAGACGGCTCCTCGTTTGTCTGAAGGGGATGATACTCTTCATTTGCAACGTTCTTACGCAAACATGATCTTCTGAATGCGTTGTCGTCGATGTCGTCTTCGTATTCTGTGGGGTTTGTGGATTCGCTGCCGGGCTTCTTACGTGATCTCATGAGTGATTTGACAGGAACTGTCTCTTCTTGAGATGGTACTGCTTTTGGAGGCAGGTTTATTGCGTCGTCTGCTGTCGTTTCCTCATATTGCAGGATTAATGGTTTCATCTCCGCTGAGTCTTCGTCCTCGTCCTCGACCTCAACTGCATCATTATTTTCCTGTGGACTATCACTATCAGTATCAGCAGGTCCTGCCGCCGCAGACAATAATTCGTGCTCTGCATCAGTTAATTGTTGTTCTGCCAAAATACTCTCCCCAATAAGTTGGTGTTCAGAGGAATCAAATACCGCTGTCAGCTCTCTATGTATTTCCTGTTCTTCTTCCTCCTGCGGCTCGCTGTCGTGGTGTTCATCCGGAGATAGATCCAAGAGAATATCATCCTTCTCCTTATCGGCATCAATGCGAATGTCAATGAATCCATCTTCAACTGTATCGTCACTGTCGAATTGCAAATCTTTTATGTTTTCGTCTACATCTTTTGCGGTGGCGTCTATGTCCGCCATGGTTGTTGTTTTTGTTTTTTTAGATTTCTGGGGTTCACGACAACTATCTACCTCTTGTACCTAAGGTATTTTTTAGAATTACTACATATGGTGAGACCTATATATGTTGCCTATGTACCAACTCATTGGTTATTGCTTAGGAGTGGATAAGACTAAAACAACCACCTGCTCCAAATTGCACCTGATATCCAGTGTTTGGCAGTGATGGGATCAGTCTGAATCCATGCATAATTATAACCTACATTCACAGATGTTTCCTACTTTCACTTATTTTTTCAAAACAACAATTGCATTTTTTGCTTCATTCATACTCAAAATTTTCTTTTCTTTTGTCCCAAAACGTTCAAAATTGAAGAATTGGGGAAGGGCTCAATAGGTTTTCAAAAAGCTTAGTGACTTGCTGAATGGTGACATTGCGTGTTTGTAGAGCAGTCATGCCATCAGGTAGTACATTGGACAGTTGCAGCTCAGAAATGTCAGATACTTGCCTTGGCCTTGGATGATTGACCATTGCTCATTTGTGCACTCCTCAAGCCATTCAGCAAGTTGTGAAAGTTTTCAAAAACCTATTGAGCCGTTGGCAAACGGTTCAAATGAGGTGGACAAAAGAAAAGAAATTTGTAGTAATATCTTCAGATTCAGATAGAAGTTACAACTCCTACCCTGCTTCAAATTTCCAATTAAATTTCAATCAACAGCCAAAGTCCAAGCTACTTTTGAAGAGGATGCAACTTGAATCGTTCAGTGTTCCAATCATGAAGACAGTTTCGTTGAAAAAAATACTAAACACGTGATTAGTTCCATAGAACTTGGTCACTTACCATATATTGATATTGGGGCTCAATCAAAATTAATTTAAGCTGACTACCTATTTAATTGGCCCTTCAATTCTCGTGTCGGTAATGTGAAACAGTGTTGTTGAAAAAAAGTACTAAACACCCTGGGGCAACTAATCATCTTATTGTCACAGTCTAATATTAAATGATTCAAAAGCATGATTATTGATCACTTACCATATTATATTGCTGCTCAATCAAAATCAATGAGAGCTCAAGAGAGCTTACTACTTTTTGAATTGCTGGTTAACATGTTCCATAGAAGACATCAAAGTAATTTATCTGAGATGCATTTGCATCTAATTGGTTATTTACACCATTGGTTTGGATTCCATCTTCAGCTTACACTGATAGTGTGTGACAGTGAAACAGAAATGGTACATCATATGGTATGGACTGTGGTCCTTACAGTAATAGATTAATGTTGGAGGTGATGGCTAAGATCCCCCAACCTTGTAAAATAATTGACTGATGACAATAGCCTTCTCATACTTATAATAATGATGGTCTTCTCTAGAGTATGCTAGCTAAATCATGTTCGATCCCCGTAATCATATCAAGTTGTTTTCTACCCTCATGCATATTATCCCAATGTAGTTCAACCCTTACGCAGCTGCAATCATCCTCTGCCTTTTGTTAGCCGCCGCCATCTCTTCAATATCATGCCAACGATCCGCAATCGCCTGAATCTTTTTCTTGGCATCTTCTTCCTCCTTAAAGTAAGCTGTGGTGCATTGATCATACAAAACTAAATCATACTCCATGTACATTTTCAGTACATTCTGGGCCAAGCCCTCAACGGTGGCATTCCAGTGTCCAGAGCTGTTTTTGTAGAGTGGACCGTAGATGATGGGAAGTACAGTTTGAGCATTCAACCGCGATAGGCAACCAGAGTTAACAAGATGTTCATTGTTCCATAAGAAGAGAGCTCTTTCCACAACTTGAAAGTGGTCGGAGTCAAGACACCTTGCCAAGTTAGTAAACAGCGTCTTGCTGATTTGATTCAACTGATCCGCCCCGAGCAATTCCAAAATTTCTTCCAACTCATTCAAAAACAACACCTGCTTCCCCGAGCAAGACCAAGGCCAACACTTGAAGAACCCATTGAGGATTGGGGTGGCAGTATCTGCATCCTTCTCCACGTACTGAATGATACAGTACGACAACTGCTGATGATACAAACCCACACACTTGGGTTTGTGCAGAGGGATCAAGGCCCTAACAAGAAATTGCAAATGCTCCTTTTTCAACGGAATGGCAAACCCATTAATAATCGACCCCAAAATCTCAAGCAATTCTCCAATACCATTATGACGTTCAGTCTCATACACAAAGCGATAAAACACATTCGAGATGGCCCTGCGAATGAACGACCTGTGCGACATGAACTTGCCATAGATACGATGCAATATCGTCTTGAGGTAATCACGCTCCCTCGGATCTTCGGAATCAAACAATTCAACAAGCTGCAGACAGAACCTTTGATCCACGTACTTTTTGGCTGCCTTGGCGTTAACCTCGGAACTTACAATGAAGCGAAGAAAGAATTCGTAGGCTACTTGGAGGTGCGGCCAGGCAGGTTCCAAGACTGGTTCATCTTCTTCGGGGTCAAAGTCATCAGTGGCTGGGGGGAGAGCACGGCAGACATTGGCAGAGACCATTGCCATGAGGTCCGACATTACCGATTCGGTGAAGATTTTTTGACCGGCAGGTGTGTTGACGTAATCAACTAGTTCAAGGAGGGTTTGACGTTTCATGTCCTGCATGATATTGAGAGAGGGTCCCAGCCTATCCTTTAGAATGTTGTATAGACTCCTGAGAATAAAGCGCAACCCTTACCTTTCCACGCTTATCACTGGTAGGATCATCAAAACTGAAAATCACTCCACAAAGCTGCAATTTCAACTTGAACAATTCCTCCCTCTTATTTGGGGGAGCATCCCTCAACGCAGGCAATTCCCTCAATGCCGTGGGTGGACTCCCCGCCGCATTTGCCGTCACCGCAGCTGGTGTATCCGCTGCCGGTTTGGAACGAGGTGCGGGAGCGGGAGGGGCTTCGACGTGTTGAGAGATTTCCGCTTGAGCGGACTTGGAGATGGAGAGAGATTGACGGTTTTTACGTTTTTGAATATGGTCCGCGGCAGCTGTGGCAGCTTTGGGTTGTTCTGCGGGCGGGGGAGCATCTGCGGTTGGTGTGGGTGCTGGATTCTCCTGCAGATGGAGGATGGTTGTGGTTGGGATGATTTCAGCGTGTAAATAATTCGGTCAGAAACATCAGTTGTGCATAAAACATCTTGTCAACAGAAAGAATAAAATCCCCCGGTTGAATGCAATAATAGCCTGTTTTCTCAGTGCCAAAAGTAAAATCAATACATGATCTCCCCTCTCAATCCAACTCGGGAACACCCAATCCCCTGCATTTTTTACTCTTCCATTCACTCAAATGTGGATCCACCAAGTCCTTAGGATATTGAACCGACCATTCATTCGATGATGGAGTCATTACCGAGTCTAGGGTCCGTTCTACCTTCTCGGAGGGCGTGATTGAGGAGACAGTTGAGAAGGAGGTAGTAGTAGTAATCCCCCGTCTCTTTCTGCGACGAAGATATCGTAATTCACTAGCTGATACTCCCCGGGATGAGGTTTCTGCCCAAGTGTTGGGTGTTAATGGTTGATGTCCGTCCCATTTTCTTTCAAAGTCGTGTTCGTCATCACTATTGTCGTAGTGGTCGCCATTGCAAAAGAAGTATTGGAGTAGTAGGCCCTTATTAAATGCTTCAGACCTAGTCAACGGTTTATTCGGCTGGTGTGGTGATATTATTGATCCAGTTGGACTTTTAATGACACTGGATGAATATCCACTGCGCGTGGAAGTCTTGATGACTTTGGTTGTGCATCTAGCAGCCGGGGATTCATTGGCTGGGGAGACTACCACTTGGACTGAATCTTCTCCTTCTGATTCATAATTCCAACAGGACGAGCGGAACCAGTTGCACCCACTGTTGTGATCTGTAGATGGCTTGTCCATCAATAGCGTCAACATCGTTCTCAACGACAGGGACATCCAACAAGACGGAGACTAGGTGTTATCTATGGGGAGGCGCTCTCTTCAATTCATAATGGTCAACACATATTCATTGTCTAACGTGGGGCAATGAAACATCTCATTCTAAAGAAGTTTCAGTTGCGCCAACAAGCGAAAACTTTTGCTTCCAACTTTTTCACCTTCTCGTACCGCCCAACCGTCGGAGTCATCCGTTGATATGTCACTCAGACAAAAATATGTGATATCAATTAACGTCTAACGCATGACAAGATCAAGATGTGACAAGACAGGGTGATCTAGGCTAGATTGAGGAATAATGGATCGAGATCACCGGTGCCGTGAACGCTTCCTCTTGTTACCTCGACACCAATGGTGCCGCAATAACATTTGAGCCAGGACAAATCAATAATACACAATAAAATAATCACCCTCGCTTGCATCGTATTTAGCCGACCTTTTGTATTGGCAGGGGACAGCGACAAGAATAAAAAATCGGCCAGCGAACCGGCGTCCATCACTTCGACGCGTTCGACGATAACAACTCACCGTCTTGCCCTTCCTACCGCCCTTGGCCTTGCGTACTACTCCTCTCATCTTAATTATTTTAATTTATTACGTCCGGGATGCGATAATAATTACAGTTTGTCACTGAAGAGAGGGCGGGCTTTGCTTTGCTTGTTTCGGTTGCTGTGTTGCTGTTGTTGAAAGTAGATTTTTGGTGTCGATTGTCGATACTTGACAAAAGTAGGTATCGTACGTAAGTACAAACTGCACGTATCTAGTTAGTACCTTTAAAGCTGTGCACCCCTAACGTACACCAATGCAATTCTACCTAGCAACTAGCAGAACATAAGCTCACTTGTCCCATTTAATCATTGTGGGTTGTATAGGTGTTATAATTATTGATCTGAAGAGGTCTCATGCTTTTGCAGCGAAAAATGAGATCCAGAGATGAAGAGTGAAGTGCCACAAAGTAGCCCCCATTTAGAGGTCAGGCTAGAGTAGGGTTCCTAAACCCCCCTTACTAGCAGATCTGAGCTATAGGGGTGCAAATACAGCCACTTACTGCCCATACGCATACGGTCATCTCGCAACCTAATTTTCCCCCTTCCCCTTCAGTTCGGGTTTTTAAAATAAATCTCCTTTTTTACATTCTGCACTGTGAGTCAGCGAGGGAAGCAGGTTTTTGGAATCATGCAGAAAAAGGTACATATATATTTCACTGAAAATCCAGACCACACAAAGGCAATATTAAAATTTGGACTGAAAATTTAGGTTGCACGAATAAAGTGCAAGGGGCCTTTTTACTTTTTATCAGCTGGGAGGATAAACTCCTCGGCACCTCACTGTACTTGATGTTGGTATCAGAGGGTGTTAGAAATAGAGCATGTATCTAGTCAGAGGTCAGAGAGCATTTTTCACGTAAAGCTTTCAGGAGAAACTCTAAACACAAATTTCAGTACACATGAATTTTTTACCCACAAGATGAAAGAAACGCGACCAAAGATGCTGCTGAAAGAATTTCAACCAAAGATGAACTATTTTTCTCTTCAATTCATATTATTGCTTTGTATAATTACCTGTCCATGTTTTATGTGCAAATGTAAAGGTTTTTAAGTTACCTTTTGACATTATATGCTAGGCAGATAAATTCATGTAGAAATCATGAATGGATGAGGATGAGGAAATTATGTCCTCTTTTGCAGAATTTCTTTCATCTTTGGCTTCGGCCACCAATCTCAATCTTTCATCTCGAGGGTAAAAAACATGTGCACAAAAAAATTGTAGTATAATATTGGTTAATAAGAGGGCAAAACCCCACTCAGGATGTATAAACAACATACGATATTGATGATCACAAGTGAAGGTGCTTGTGTATACATGGTGTTGATGTATCAATTTCGGAAGGGAAGCCGAATATATAAGTATAAGAAACCAACACGGAGCACAATGCACAATTAATAACAACACAAGTGATCTGCCATCTTGGATGTGGATAATGTGAACATGATGAGACCAGCAATATGAGTTTTTGAGTGAGGAGACCAAACATTGCTTGACATAATACACACGCTTAGATACCTTAAGCTTTAAGGGTAGTATCAGGTACTACATCTAGTGTCATTGTCTGTCATTGTCATCGTCATTTTCAATGCTCTTTTTTTCTCTACCCCCATCCCTACATACCATATTATGTCCAACAGACGCTAGCACCAACCTCCGTCACACCAGCCATAACAACCATGCCAACCCTCCGACAAATCTCAGGGCACGAACAGCAGCCGCATGCGGGACCAGATAAGAGAAAGCGAGAGAGCGACGGGAAGACAGCCATGACGGCAGATCATGCCGTACCAGAAATAGACGTACGGCAACCGTCGGGGACGAAGGTAGACGACACTCGGAATGCCCCTGCTGCAGCTAAAAAGCCCAAGTCCGAAAAGAAGCCCAAGCCGAACAAGGACCCGAACGCACCCAAACGAGCTCAGTCCGCCTGGAATTGCTTCCAGTCTGAAATGTGGGCACGAATCAAATCAGAAAGCACTGTATCGATAGGAGATAGTAATCAGATTAAAACCAGAATGTCGGAACAATGGAGGCAATTAAATCCCGAAGAGAAGGCCAAGTACGACAATTTGGCCGAAATAGATAAGAAGAGGTACGAAGATGAGATGCGAATGTATAAAAAACAGAGTAAGGGAGGTATGGATGGCTTTGTCACGAAATGCGATGATGCTGACGCCTCCAAGATTCGTGGAAGGGATCATTCCCACGCTCCTATGGGAAATGGAATACTCTTTCCTAAAAATGAGAGAATCAGTAAAGGCATATGCACGGTCCAAGTCAGAATCCCAATCAAGAACGAAATCAAGTCAGAGGAGCCTCGTAGAGTGTCTACCGATTCTGAATTAGGTGCTGCAGTCAATTTTCCCTCTATGGGTGATGAGCCTATCAACTCACTAGGTCTAACGAAATGCCCCGCTCGTTCTTCCAGCAAGAAAGTGAAGCAGGAGAAGGTCAAGACCAAACGACTAAATACCATGCTAGACAACAATCGAGAGAAGTTAAACATAGCGACATTCGGAATTCTCTCTGAACTGGAGGCTTTGAAAAAACCTCCCAAGAGTATGAAATCGAATTCACATTTAGATGATGATGGCACTGTTTCTAGTGACGATGAGCTTTGGACTGCTGGCTTGACTTCCACGAAAAGCAAGTCTACGCTTGATTCTCAAGAAGCAGCAGCCGAAGAAAAAGCTAAACCTGGTTTGTCATCCGGCGTCAAGAGTAAATCTGTTTCATGTACAGCAGGTAAAACTTCGGCCAATTACGATATGAAAGAGTCTGGCGTGGATAACAATTTGTGCATCAAAGTTGGAGCGATCAACAAAGCACCAAAAGATGTCATGCCAGCCATTCATACGGTAATCGCATCTTCCGAGCATGAAGTAAACGACACAAACTGTAATTTGGATGTCAAAACTGAAGGGATGGACCTTTCTGTCAAAGACTCTGTACAAATGAAGCTCACTGATGCTACAGCTTCTAGTGATTCCAAGATGAACTTTGAAGTAAAAGCTGGCGAACTGGGTATGCTCAATATTGGAGCAAACTTTGCTGGGCATCAGAACAATTTGGATGTAAACGTGAAGGGGTTGGGTTCTTCCCCTGAAGAATCTAGTGGAATTGAAGACGATGCTTCTCTTGGCTCGAAATCTCTTTTGTCTCCTTTCAAAACTTCCAAGCAAGAGAATGATGGCACGGGAAATGCTCCACGTTTGACCGGAATCAAGCCATGCAACTTGGAGGAGAAATGGACTACAAGCAGCTCGTCTTGCCCTGATCACACAAATGACGACAAAGAGAATACAGCGAATGTTAAAGAACAGATGGCTTCCACCACCTCAAACGAATTTAGTTCGAGGAGAGAAGGTCAGATCCAATTATCTTTAGTGCCCATCACTCCCGAGGAATCTCGCAAAAGCTTGGAACTGCGACACTTGAATATTGTCAACAGATATAAGATTCCAGAGGATGAAGACCCCAGAATGACCATCCATCTTTCAAGCGGAAAGGAGTTGATCATCGGCAGAAACAAATCTACTGGAATCAAGTCAGAATGGATATCAAGGAATCTTTGTACTTTATCTATTTCGGACTCTTCCACAAGTGCAACTTTGCTGGTGAAGAAACCACAAAAAATGCACGGAGTTCATGTTGATGGCAAGATTGTAGACGAATCCCAAAAAGCTGTGCTCTCGGATGGCTCAATTTTGTCGTTGTACGGCCCTTATGGTTATGCTTACCAGGTTGAAGTATCTATGATGGACTAACACACTGCGGATTAGATCTGCAATGTTATCCAAAACGATATGCACATGTATCGAGGATGAATATAACATAAATTTATTACTTTATTCATGCTTTATTCACGAGAGAAAATTCATCAGTCCATTTACTTATTTCGGCTACGAAATCCACAAGGTTACGTAACCACTTATTTTACAGAGCAGGAGGATTAAATGCTGTAATCTCAGGTGAGACCTTTTCAATCCGCTCCATAGTATAGTCAGATCCACCATTCAACCGCAACTTGTTGTCGTGGTAAGCAAGCAGCGTTGGTCGATGTCCAACAGAAAGGAAGGTTAACCCAGCAGGAGAGAGTTTAGCCCCTATAAGTTCTTTCCTCGCCATGTTACGCAGTAGATTGTACATCTTAGCCTCAGCTACTACATCTAAAGCAGAAGTGGCTTCATCCAATATCACTAGACGAGGTCGGTTGACCACTAGTCTACCGAATGCTAACCTCTGCTGTTCCCCCAGAGAAAGCGTGTTGGACCAATCAACAATAGCATTCAAACCTCTGATGGGATCTCCGTTACCAAAACGGTAAGGTAATTCTTTCAAATCTACCATTTCAAGGATTTCAAGGAAATCCTGATCAGTAAGTGTTTCTCTGAGTAGATGAGTTCTGCTTAAACGATGCCCCTTGGGATAATCATCAGGATTCAATGATTCTGTTGATGGGTACAATAATTGGTCTCTTAGACTGCCAACTAAGTAAACAGAGGAACTGATATATTAGTGAAAAATGCGGCATTGCACTCGTCAATCTAAGTAAGAAATTACTTACGCGCACAATACGGCCGCTGAGGTAGGAAGTAGACTTCATCATCGGGAACACGGGTGATATCACCTGCCCCTGATGTCCACAATCCAGCTATGGCACGAAGTAATGAGCTTTTGCCTGCCCCAGAGCTTCCAACAATCAGTAAGTTTTCTCCCTCTTTTACCTGCAGGTCCAAGTCCTCGATCAGAGTTCTTTTGTTATCTGGAGTCATCAGTTTCAGACCGTCAATGGTCAAAATTGAATTTGATCGTGAAATGCTTGCAAAGTTGAGTTTTATTGCCGAGCCAACATTGCTTATGGTTTCCTGATGCCGAATAGGTCGGTCTAGTACATCACCGTTTTTACTAGAAGATGTTAGTGTTGCAGTTGTTGCATTTAATTCCATAGGTAATGTCAGCAGTCCTTCCTCTCCACTTCTTGTAGGATCTGCGTCCCTCATTGCAGTAAGAAATGATGACAAACGTTCAATCCCAGCTGAGAAGGAGCTTAGTTGCTCGAACTGGTTGACAATCACTGTAAGGTCATTCAGAATATGGTTGAATGCACCAACTGATTGGGATATGACTCCCTAAATGATCAAAGGCGGAGCGTGAATCAACATTGAAATTGTGCTAGTAATTTATATATAAGCTTTAAATTCTCACCAACTGTACAGTACCCGCAAAGTCTGGAAGAGAGTACGATATGGGAAAAATTGATAGAGACATACAGTCATGGAATAGCAAAATAACAATAATAAAAAGCTTACATTGTGGAGCAACCACTGCAATTGGGACAACTTGAATAAGGTAATGATATGGTGTGGTGAAGAATTCCAAGTTGCGCTGTGCCTTGTTGATATCCTTTCTATTATCTATCACTCGAGATAAACGCGATGATACTTCCTTGGACTCGACATCTTCTCCACCATAGAAGGCAATGGATTCAGCATTATCACGAATTCGAACTAGCAAATACCGTCTGAGGTTTAGATGTAATAGTTAGGAAAATATCTATAAATAAATGAGAAATTTAACCAAATGCAAACAAACTCACAAATCAGCTTCTCTCCTTAACTTGGAAAAGTTTAAAGGCAATAATGAACTCCCAATATAAGTTGTAGCCAAAGTCCCAAATGCGGCATAGCCAATAATAGTGCCAAACAATTGAGGTTGTATACTATACAGTATCAGAGAGAATGATACCAAATCAATGATGGACGTTACGACAGTAATGAAAAGTTGTAGACTAAATGCCGTAAAAGTACGAACATCCTCAGTAATTCGTTGATCAGGGTTGTCGATTCTTGCGGTATTATCACGATCAGTGTCAGTAGATACTCCCTGCGCTGAATTCGAAGAAGATACATCTCTTTCCAATGCATAGTAGACCTGGACGAGGCAGATGAAGAGTAATCAGCAATTATGCAGATCAATCACTCTAATACCTTGACGATTCTTACCCTATTGGAGTTGTATAATTGTAGAGTACGGTCTGTCATCCATTCTCTCCAGTCTACTGCTAGTTGTTCTCTTTGGAATCTGCGACGAAAAATGTTTGATGAATCCTACCATCTGTAAAGAAGACACCTCCGGAGCAGCAACGACTCACCTATATAAAACAGCTATCGGGGCACCTACCACCAAAGCCCCACCAAATTTCAACATCATGGAATAAAATTCTGTCACATCCTTGCCACTTAATGCATTCCAAAAATCTTTACTGATATATGAGAAGGCAACTGACACACCCGAATTCATTAAGGTCAATAGTATCATCCCTAAAAATAAACGACGTCCGGCTTGTGATTCACGATAATAGGGGTAGGCCATGGACCAGAATGTAGAAAGGAGAGATATGGCCTTTTCTAATGTTAGTTTTTGTGGGATTTCGTCATCATCGACTATTGACGGTGCATCGTTGGATGTAGTGTCGTTATCATCATTTGACATCCATAGTTGTCGATGATAATTTTGTAATCTTTTATAGACACGACTTCTGGACGGAAGTTGAGGATTCTGTTGTTTCGACTTTACTGGAGAGATGATGATGTGACTGGCACTGAACGCTGCGTTGCTCCATGCCCATGAGGAAGAGAATAACTGACTCGCAACCAATGCTAGTAGGGGTAGAACTCTCGTTTGCCAGTTGCAGCGTCTCGTCATGATGATTGTGCGGACAGGGAGAGTAGATAATTTGCTTTATCGCTGTTTACAAATTCCCGACCGATAGATCTATCATCATCTTCTTATCATCTTGCTCTTGCTCATTGCGAATTGGAGTCAGGAGTCAGCGGTCATAGAAATAGATAGAAATACACTACAATACCATACTACATACAAAAAACTACTTATCTACCTACACGTTTCAGACCTCTCTCGATGATGATATATGTAAGGGTTTCTAGGTAGATTTTAAATCTATGTACCATACCAAACTTACACCATAGATCCGACAGAAATAAAAAATCTTGCAGTACTCATTGAGTGTGCCAAACAATCAGACATGGGGGGATACCTGGGGATACAGCTGTTCCATGGATCTGGTTTACATACAGTAGGTATGGTACAAAATGTACA
>JALLPH010000122.1:0-30053 GCA_036939855.1 Cyclotella choctawhatcheeana
GATGATAGATGACATTAATATAGCCCCAGAGATTAAGGTAAAACCATTAATCTGAAAAGGTATCTAGATTAACCTGGTGTAACGCAAACGCAACGCCAACACCTGACACCTGCCAACACCAACAATGTTCATGTCATTGTCGCGTAACACAAATAATAGACTCGTGGGTTAATCATCATGAAACCAAATAGAATAAATGTCCTCAAATTCCCCATTGCAATCCTTCTTGTTGGCGTCGCAGTGCTTTTTGTTGATTTATCAGTGATTAATCTCTTGGGTAGCCGTGAAATTTTTGTAAGTGGAGTAAGTGAAGGAGAAATAGGAGTAAACAGAGAACAAGAACAACTGCACCTCATTGGATCAAACAAACTCGCACTTTCTCTGGCCAATGCACCTATAGGTAAACTCGGCCCGGCTAACACAAGTCGCAGCAAATTCCGATATTATGACACACTGTTCTACACAGCTCTTCAATTCGGACATGAGGCGTCAAGTCTCATTGAAGTGGGATGCTCTTCCAACCCATTCATACAGCACCTCGATTGGGTCGACAAACGAACTTGCGTAGCTCCGTATTTCGTTGAGTATTCTGGAGATAATGACGGGAGAAATTCAAACAAACAGATAATGGACACAAAAAATCCAATTGAATCGGTCGTGGCAGACTTCATGGAGTATGATCTTACAGACAACTCCTATGATTTATTGATATGCAGCCAAGTTCTTGAGCACGTCCCTGATCCATCAGCATTTATGAAAAAGTTGATCAAAACTGCTAAGACTTCAATCATATCCGTCCCTTACAAATGGGGCGACTGTGGGAAATCGTGCAATCACGTCACTCATCAAATCAGTTACGACAAACTCCTCGAGTGGAGTAGCCCACATAAACCAATATACTCATCAATTGTGCAAGAAAAAATGGACGGCAAAAAGAACTTCGATTCGAGTAGGAGGATCATATTAGTTTTTCAACCGGAATAGGTTGTACATGAGGAAGTGTCTGGGTGACTATGAGTATGAATTTGATTTGCATTCTTTTTCTACAGCTTAAAACATGCAAAAGCAGCAACTGAAACTGTTATCTCTACTTGTCAAGATTGCAATAACACTTTTAAGTTTAAAGATCTCGAATTCCGAGCACATTCATTATCCTTTTCTGCTTGCTTTCGTAACGCTTTCTTTGCTCATTCCTCGCTTCGCTACCTCTCACTGCTATTTTGTTCCAGCTACCTTTCTTTTGATTTGGCACTGCTTGTATTTCATAATCTGAGTTTTTCAGCCAATCAATATCTTCAGAACGTAACTGAGGTACAGCTCTAAACAGCTGTTCTAACTCTCCTGGTTCAACTGGATCTATTTCAAACTTTTTATTGGGTATTGATCTTGTGGCCGACGACAGGTAGTCTGCAGCATCATGATCTACAAACCCAGTACCTTCCCAACTTGCAGACGTATCATCTCTTTCTCCCATTGAATGCTTCATCATTCCAATACCACGCGACGAAGACCTTATTTTTGTAAAGAATATACCATTTGATGTTTCAGCCATTAATCGACAGAGTATTCTTCTATGGGATTCACCACCATTACTCATTGTGTTATTGCAGTAAAATCTCAGTGCAGATTCTGAATCTGATATTATTAAAACTTTCGAACGCCATAATCGAGGTACAACTTGCATGGCCCGTTTCATCCCAAGAGAAATCGCAGCAACCTCATTTGATGAATCCCTTCGCGAAGGTGCCCGTCTTCTAGTTACTGTATCTATTAAGTCGACCAAGTCATTTTCAACAGGCATTTTCATTTTGTTCACACCATGTCGAACACGCAAAACAGCAGCCAGTCCATCATGCTTGGAACCCCCACCACGCCCACTAGCATCAGCTGTAATGATGAGAAGACCATCACATTTACTGCTAATAATGGATGCCGCATGTCGAGACGAGTAACGCACTGGCATTGATTCACTGCTAAAAGTTAGAGCTTTCGACAGTTGAAGTTGCATTAAGTATATCAAAAATAATGCAAGCCACACGCTAGTATGAGGAGAAGATTCATTGAACATAATGTACACATTCAGTTCAAATCCACAAGCACTACAACATGCTTAGAATAACAAACGGTTCGAAGTTGTGATTGGTGATTAGTGATAAGCATACACCACTACTTTTATGCGGAGTGTGTGAGTGGTCGTTAGGTTAAAATGTCTATCTAGTGGGCGTCGCCCCCAAATTTAGCTAAAAAAGTTTTTCTCAAGTTGCTCATTGACACACATCAAGTTCATACGGCAGTGTTTCAATTGACTGTATGGAACCCGCAATAGATTCATCATCGTCGTTCTCATCTTTGTATGTGGTTTTCCTGTAGGAGCGTAGGATGTGTTGTCCGAGTTGTGTGACACACGCAAGTCCCAACTGCTGTTCCGCCCAGATTTGTGGGTTGCCTGCGAGATAAGATCCATCAAAAAACTCTAGGTGTTCTCTGTGAGACCATACGTCTTTAACTCGGCCAAGTATGTTCGAGGGTACTTTGTTAGAAATGGCAAGGTCGAGGGTGTGTTGTGCGTTTGGTTTGGACGGTGATATTTTTTGTAATGATCTAGGTGCAGTACCGTATAGGAAACGCATGAAGATTTCACCGAATTCTGGGGTTGAGTGCTTGATGACTGTCAATTATCTGTCCTATTGTAGTAGGGTCTGTAGAGTGCAGTTGGAGTGATGTTGATGAATGTCTGTGTTAATCAGTTTTGCAACCCAAGCCCAAGTTGCAATTCTACGTACGAATTAGTACTGTGATCACGTGAATAAAGTATCTTAGTGGCTGTTCCATGGATCTGGTTTACATACAATAGGTATGGTACAAAATGTACACAGCCCCGTGTGATCTGCCTGGCTCTCATTCCTCTCGCCCCTCACCTGGAGCTGCGCGGGCGGAAAAGGTAGGGACCGATGGGCACAAAATATATTTTTTTTGTGTATGATGTGGGACTTGGTTTTGGTGGGTTGTTTGGAAAGAAGTTCTAAATAAAAAATGTAATCCATGCTGACAACGGCCTACTAGGCCAAAAGAGGCTTACTAGGCTGAAACTGAAAACGGCTTACTGCCGTAGAAAATATACTGATTCCTATGTTAAAATGGAAATCTTTCAAAACATGTGTATTGCAATTTTTGACATCCAAAGCTATTTTTTCGGTTTTCCCGGAACTCTCCTCTGGAAACGGCCGAAAAATAAACCACCATGGCCGCACCAACACAAAACGTCAGTGGCATCCTCCAAACCACTTTCTCACCAGCCGCCGGCAACGCGATACTCACGGATACCATCATCCGCCATAGCAGCAGCGATTTGGTGGCCTGACACTGACATTAGTTTGTTTGTTATGTATTCGCCGTTTTTATCCATAGTGGTGGCGGCAATTTGCAATTTCATGATAACATTGGATGTATTGGGAACAACGGTCGCTTGAACGGTTCAGGAGATGTGCCAGGTGGTACTGAATCTATAGAATGTTTCAAACAATGGTTGCCTCCAACACATCCAATGTTATTGCGATTACGGTCAATATCATTTTTGTGGAACATGGTTTTGTGTTGCGACGCGCTAGATAAGAGTTTTGTTGAAAGATATCGATAGTGTAAAATAACAGAAAATAATTTCGATTTTACAGGTAATCCCATGTAAACCGGACCTGTGGAACAGCTGTACGAGTGAAAGGTATGATGCAACTTGGAAATTGCGGGAAATGTATGATTTTGTATTTTGTCCCTTGAGGTTATGGAATTGGTTATCCTTGCGAGAGAAATTGGAGGAAAGCGAGAGAAGCAATGAGAAAAAGTCCTCTAAAGTATCTTTTCTCATTAGATGTATCATTTGACTCGTGGATATTAGTACAGGGGGCCACAAAAATGTGCACGAACAATAACGAACGGCACGTGTTGACATGCCCCCTACCCCTGTACCTACCCTTTGTTCGCCAACAAAGTGCCACAAGAACTCCAACACCTTCTCAGTCAAACACAGTTGAATGTACACAGAGCAGAATTTAAGGATGGAAACCATGGACGCCTCCCGAGCTCGCAAACCAATCTCCCAGATGAGCGCTTACTTTTCCGCAATGGCTCCTGGCGTGGATCAGCCTCCGTCCGATTCACCCGCTCAAACACAGTTTACCAAAGCAGAAAGTGATGATGTCTCGCACAAACAAATATATAGTGAGATGAAGAATAACGGCGGCGAGCTTACAATAGATGAGTTAAAGAAAATTGAGCATAAACGTCGTTCTCTTCTTTTGAGAGTGAGTTATCGTGTCAAGTATGTTTGAAGATATCGCTGATTGAGTGTTCCAACTCATGACGATTTTTTTTTGTCATAGGCCGAACTTCCTGCTTGGAGGATTATCTTATGCTGGACAGGAACATGTCTAACTCAAATTGTCGCAGACTCTTTAATTTGGGGCAGCGTGAGCATGTAAGTTATAATCGAATTAGATAAAACACATTAGCTTTATACCTCCAACTGTTCGATTGTTTGTTCTTTCAGCTATATTGCCATTAGGATCTTTGCTTACTCGATTGATTATCAGCCAGAGTCAATTGAGGCTCTAAGCGAGGATAATAATCTCGAGATTCTCGGAGGCTTCCTATCATTTTTCCTCGTGCTATTCGTAAACCAGACCAATGGCCGTTTTCTTGAAATGTATGGCTTCTCAAAGGCTAGTTCAGGTAGGATTCAGGATCTTGCCGGTCTAGCCAAGGCACACTTACCTCCCGAAATAGCCGTTCGATTGGTTCGGTGAGTAAAGTTGTTAAAGAATAGTATGATGTTGACTGTCACTTGCTCAATAGTATTCCTACCCTTCAGTCATCTTAACGCAGCGCAAATCACTGGATATGTCGGATTGAATGCTATTGGCCACGGTTCGCCTTACAGCAAATCGAATTTTTTTGATTATTACAACAGTCAATATCACCTTTTGACGCCCGAAGAGATGAAGATTTTGTCACACATTGAAATGGAAACCGGACTCTTCATGAAGGAACTCGTGACCTGGTGTCAACTTGATGTGAAAAAGGCACAAAAAGCAGGCCATATTGACGAGTACATGGCCATCGAAATGAATCAGCGTATATTGCAATTCCGCGCATCTATGGATGGTATGTATGATTATACAGATCAGCCGCCGCACTTCTTCTATCTTCATTTCTTGGTGTTGCTATCTACAATATACCTTCCACTTTTTGCAATTGATACTGGTGAGATATTATTTCAACTTTCAGCGACTAATTGATACCCTTATGCTCACTTTGAACTTTCTACTTTCATAGGCATTGCTGCTGGATGGGGGGATGCCAAGTATATCGGATTAGATATAATGAATTTCATGATAGTATTCCTTCAATGTATTTTCGTGGTGGGTCTGCGCGCTCTCGGAGTTCACATGATTGATCCATACGGTGATGATTTGGAAGATTTAAGCGTGATCACTTACATCGAAGGGACACTTGAAGTCTGTGGCATCATTTTGAAATCTCGCCAACCTGAATATTGATGATAAATAACCTATGATTCTTTTGTTATGTACAGTTTAGTGGGGCGTATACTGCTATGCGTATTCATGTTAATCCTCTGTGAGATTCATGAAGATAAGAGCATTGTTGCAGACTGCAGACATGTGTATTGAACTATTATTTTAAACTATGGCAAGTTTAATGCAAGAGTACAACAACTCTTAACTATGACTGCAATTTGAAATTTGCTACATGATGGTGGGTGGTTGTGGTTAAGGCGTTTATGCGCCAACTTTGGTCAGCATTTTTTTTGCATCCCACCAAATCCCACTCGCACTCGCACCGCCTAAACCAATCTATGGTAAAGTATTCATTTCCCATTTCCCACACCCAAAGCCACATCCACACCTGAAGCTTTCCCAATGATTCAGCGAGCCTAATAATATAGAAAGAGTGGGAAGGGATATATGCTACTTTTATTGAATGGTATGCACAAAAAATATGGACGCAAACACTCAAAACAGCCCCGTAATATTCAGTCCATTTTCCTCCAAGGCACGTCGCTTAGCCTCTCACAGTGAAGAAATACTGAAAGATGAATCCAAAGCATTATTTGGTTTCAAACACTGTCGTTCTGTTTCAGTGCTGCTTAATATAGGCGCGCATGCGAATGTCAATGATGAAGATGACGGTGGTCCCGATGAAGATGGGTATGGTCCACTTCTATTTCCAATCAAGGATGGCGACAAGCGTGATGTGGTACTTGTGAATCCTTATGCCTTTGATAATGATGGATTAGATAATAAAGAAGGAAAAGAAAATGGTGGGAGGAAGAGGATTGTGGGGAAAGTTACGGTCGAAACTGCTCGGTTGGTTGCCGAAGTATCAAATGTATCGTCTGAAGACTGGGCACGAAAATTCCGTTATGATGAAATTATGTGGCCCAGCACTAGATCGGGAACACAATTAACACAGTCGATTGACACTATGACAGCGTTAGCAAGAGCAGCTGCACATGATGCATTAACAGGGAGGAACTCAACAATCTGCACGGTGGGAGAGTGTGCAAAGTCTAGTTTATTGTTTGGGGATGTTATTTGTAAATCTGTTTCCTTGAACTCACCGAATCCGTTTGAGAGCACGAGCCATGAGTGTGGTCTTCTAGGTCAAATTATGGAGATTCTTCATAATGCTAGTATAGAGAGTCACCGTAGATGTTTACTATCAATTGTGGAGGTCGTAGATGAAGAAATATTCAGAGATGTGCTCGGTTTTGCCTATCATGAATTGAATGAGCTCAATGGACACACTCTGAAGTTATGCCATATTGATCAGAAAGGAGCCATGTTGCAGAATTTACATCAAATTCCTGTCAGAAATGGAGATACAATGAAGGAAGTGACTGATGCATTTTTCAACAAGAAATTGATCAAGATTTGGTCGAAAGAGGGAGGTCACGGTCATATTCTAGCTACAATAAATGTAGAAGGTGGGGGCATGATTCAATTACTGGATTGTGCTAATGCAGACAGATTGTGTCCTCTTTCGTCAAACTTAGATGACTTGGCCTGCAAACAAAAGCACGATCGAAGGATGAATAATATTCGCAAATCGCTGTCAGCTTTACGTGGGGTATTTCGTGCACTTGTGGTAGCTCAAGATATGAATGAGTCGTCTTCCATCAACACTAGCCCCTCCGTGTCATTTAGAGAGTGCTCTATCACTCAATTACTGCAGAGATGCCTTTACTCAGTAGGCAATGATCAGAAATCCAATGTAGTAGTAATCGGGGCAGTATCTCCATCTTTAAAGGCCTACAGTCAAACCCTGTCAACAATGGATTTCACAACCAGATTAAATCGTGAGTGGAATACTGCAAGCGACCCATTTCACAACAAACTTGGTGCCGGAGAGAAAAAGATTTATAATCGTGACTCCTTTAAGAACTCAGCGCTGGCCTCGGTGCTGCCATTGGAAAGAGATGGAGAAGATGGTGCTCAGCTCGAGCAGGAATACTCATTCCATTCAAAATCTCGTCCCTCGACTGTAGGCTCCCGGTCCGCAAGACCCACTGATGGAACTGTATTGAAAAGTATTGTCTCTGACCCTAGGCAGCGACTAGCGAAACTATTGTCTTCTGCATCTCTTGCCAATGACACTAAGAAGGACGAAGAACGTGACAACTACGCTATAGATACACCGAGCAGCATTGCGAGTGAGGATTTGAAGGCTGAATTTCAGAAGAATTATGATACAGTGTTTGATCAGCTGGATACTCTCATGTCGGCAGATGAAGATGACATTGACAAACGTAGTTATGGGAATAGCCTCATCGAGGCATTGTCTGAAAGGAAACCAAGCAAAGATATCGCTGGACCTTTGAATGGTGATATTTCTGCTAAGCAGTTGTTCTCGCCTGAATTATCTTGGTCTAGACCAGAGTCCCTGATGCACACTCCAGGTGTGGATAGGGAAGGTTATTTTGGGCGCAGTCTTTGTGATGACAGCAAACAGGGTCAGAATGATGGAGTTTCTGGGGCCAGATCACTGCAAAATATACCCAGCGTAGTAGTATGTGATGACCCCTCTTGTCGAGACACTGTTATGTCAGAGAGAGATGCAGGTCATAGTAACTCTGACTACGAAGTGAAAGCCACGAATAGTGGGACACACGATGTCCCAAATGCATTAGCTCCACAAGCTGTCACGCAAGCTTTCCCAACCAAGAACAATCTTGATCCCTATCAAATAGAGAAAGACGTGGTCTCGGTAAACAGTGAGAATAGCATTAAGGCTCTCCAGTCTCAAGTGGATAAGTTTTTGACTTCAGACAACGATTTGCCATACTGTGCCATTACCACAGCAAAAGGCAATCCGGCCAATCCACTCACAGTAGGTGTACTGCAACAAGCCGATTCAAATGACATTGACGACGAGGGGAATTTATCTGATGTATTATCCACCGAAAGCGAGCATCAAACAATCAAGGATCTCCAGGCTCGAATGGATAAAGTCTTGATTGACACTGATGTTTCATATTGCTCATCTAGAATCGCAGAGAGCGAACACGAAGATGCTGGCTCAGACAGACAAAATATCTTCGTGAAATCATCATCTAAGCTACTTCCTCTCAACAAGCTTTTATCTAATGACAGTATGGATTCAGAGCCACTGCTTTCTTGCCGATCCCACGCAACACAATTCTTTGGATCGTTACACGCTTCTCAAGCTACAACAGATCATCCTACCAGGGAGGTATCAAAAGAAGAATGCGACGGACGTTGTGCGTTTTTCGTGAAAGAGGGTGACGCAGAAAGCATTAAGACAGATCCATTAGATTTGAATGAAATGATGACAACATTTGAGAAAGAGATTGATACTATCATGCAATCGGAAGAACTCACTGGTGCTGCGAACCACAAGTGTCATGTTGAAGTTTTGTCAACTCCTGTTACTACAACGTCGAACAAGTCAATAGATCGACATCAAAGTGGATCAAATCAAGTAAGAAATGCTCAGGCTAAGGCAACAACCCAAAACATCGAAGTACTTCATAATGTATCCCACTCAACGACGCAAACCGATATGGCTGGAGACGAACTTTCATCTCTCAAGAATAGAATTCAGTTGCTTAGCGAGACAAAGCTTGCCTCCGAATCCTTTGTCCGACGACTTGAAACTATCGTTCATGGGGATAATGCCTCATCGAATGATTCTCAGAGTATTGATTCATCGTCGCGTCTAGCAAAGCTAGAGCACACAATCATAAAAAATCATGGCCATCTAAATGAGCTGAAGGCATCTCTTCGAGCGAATGAGTCTGAGTTAGAGGCAGCATACAAAGAAGCACGCGCCGCAAAACGAAACCTTGAGGAGGAGACAACAAAATATGAGAGCGAAGTTGAAAATTTCTCTACTTTTGTCAGTCAGATAGACAGTATGCTTCAGCCGGTATCGAATCAGACACCTACTACTATTGCAGACTCAATTGAAAGTCAACGGTCTCTTTGCATTGCCCGTATCAAAGATTTGCAGACGCAGATAGTTCAAAAAGAGTCTGACCATACTGAATCCATAGAGCTTATAAATAATCTCAAGTCAAAGGTCACTAAGCTCCAGGAGAGCGAGCGGATCCTCACCTCCCAGTACAATGACTTGAACATCCAAAACAACAAATTGCTCGGCGATCTCAGTGAGGTCAGGTCTGCAATGAATTCTCGTGATGATGAAATATTAAAGCTGAAAAGCTCACTGAAATCATTTAGTTCCAAGACTGCAGAAATTATGAAAGCGCGAATTAAGGAAATCAAAGCGCATCATGCAGCTCAGATAGCATCTTCGGACAATGCTATATCTAACCAAAGCATGCGGATCAAGGAGCTAGAAGAGATAGTTAATTCCCATGCAAAAAGTTCTCATCTAACGACGCATGAAATAGAAGATCTCCGAGCGGAAAAGGATGACCTCACACAGAGGATCAAGCAGTTGGAAGATGCAGCATCACTAAAACTTCGCAACATTGATGATGAACTTGTTCGGACTCGAAACACACTACTGAAGGCTAATGCAGATGCTTCGAAGCATCAAGCGGAGAATAAGTCCTTGAAGGTAGAACTTGCTCATTTACGTGACGTAATGTCCATTGCTGAGGAAAGTGTTGGTGAACTGCACCGGCTTAGACAGGAGAACGAATACCTGCGGCGATCTCTCAACAGGCAACGTGGCCACGAAACACTCTCATCTTCTGTTGAAAGCAAACCTAATGGAATCGACGAGGATCAAATCATTCACGAACGAATCTCTGCTCTCATGAGAGAAAGCGAACAAGGTAACATTTCAATGAGGACACTACAAAAAGAAAACGCGACGCTCAAAGCCTCTATTGGCGAATGTCACAATGAAATGGCTGTTATGAGAAGAGAAATGAAGAACAATTTCAGACTATTGACCTCTGCTAGGAATGCATCTCCTGTCATTAGCGAAAAATCCGGCATAACCTACACAACCTCTTCTCTGAAGACACCAATGGAACATCGTCCAAGATCCGAGTACTACTTTAATTTGCCTTCATCTACCTTACAAACAGAAGACACATCTTACAGTGAAGGACAGCTAATAGGTCAGTTAAGTGCAGAGAAAGAGCTTAGGTACAAAGCCGAGGAAATATGTGCTGATGTATTGGCGAACACTCAAGCAGGTTATGACAAGAGGGATGCTGAGATCAAGAAACTGAGGGCAAAATTGTTCAAGTTATCTAGCACCAAATATTAGAGTCATAGAACTCGAGTCAATACTCATGATCCATAATGAATTTTCGATTTTCACAAGTCTCCACACCGTCTCTTTGTCTTCTAGAGCATAATCTTTTCGAGCAACTAAAATTAACTGTGTCTATAAAATGATGTTAATAAGTCTCTCTCTATTATTCTATGTTCATCTATTTAATGAATTTTCGACCCTTTCGTAAAAGTCTTCATTTCGTCTCTCAATATCTACATCGAGCCGGTTCTTTTCAAGCAACTAGAATTATCTGTGCCTGAATAATGTTATCTATTCTATCTATTATTCTATGTTCATCTATTCAAGGCGGAGTTGAATGAGATACCATTAATCTCATTAATAATCTCCTGCACCTCAGAGACATTCTCAACACTATAACTAGCAGTAACGTCCCCCCTCCTAGTATTCTTCGGTCGAATTCTTATAGTAAACATGCCCCTTTCTCTAGCCGAACGTAAATAGTCATCGCGATCGGAGACTACCGCATATTGTATTGGTGAGATGTCATTATTTTCTGTAGTCACGTATTCTAATATGTCGTGAGCTGCATTTTCATTGGCTACGGAAGGATCATCTCCGCGGCGTCTTCCCTCCGATATACATAAATCAAATTGAACATTCGGTAATTGTCTCGTCAAGCTCGTCATTTCTTCTTCATTGCGTCGTCTGTCTTCATCTGTCTGTGGTTTTTGATGCGTGGATGGTACAGGAAGTAATATGATTTGCATCGATCTTTGTGTTAGGAACGAAAGTAATTGACCCACTCCCGTGCTAGCAAGCCATCGTGACGAGGAAGGATTGACATTTGTTTCATTGTTGGCAATCATTGACTTGGCAGTTAAGTGAGAAGAGGCATCACCACGTCTCATTAGCTCTTCGCGTTCGTAGTTCATTAGGTCTATCCCAGCCACACCTCCCTCTATTTTGTTGCGTAACTTGGATGCATATTTGGATCGAATGTCCATATGAGGAGAAGTAGATGATGGAGCCAGCTTCTTGGATGATTCTTGGAGTTTTTGCTTGTCTTTTTTGTCACCCAGCAATACAGAAGCTAAATCATCATCTGTATCATCCGCTTGTGCACTCTTTCGCAGTCCAATGGGAGATGAATCGCCCAACTTGATATTCAGCAATCCAGCCATCTTCTCCACCATGGACATGTCAGGCTTGACCTCTATCTTTACTGGTTTGCTATTCGCTGCCTTCTTGTTCTTTTCTAAATCATTTGCCAACGACGACGCAGCCTCTCTCCTTCGTTGTTCAATGGAGCGTGTAATCAAATGAAAGTCTAATGCCACGGCACGTATTTTATTATTCTTGCCCACGTTGATGTGTGTGTTGGCAGATGCTTGGGGGGCTCCTCCCATGTCGAGGAGGGAGGAGAATCGACCTGCCGCAGATCTGGGGAGGGTGCGGTTGTTTATTAAGAGTTGTTTGGTTTGATGCATGATTGATGATTGAACAGATGATATATGATAATATGATGATGATGTATGTGCGGGAAGCGGGAAAGAACAGAGATAGAGAGGAGAAGGAGATAGAACAATGCCGTGGAACCATATTATTTTAGAGGGCAAGTCACATGACAAATATCAGTTTGTAGTTTGGTAAAACCGCTATTGATCGAATGGCCGAATGGCATCCAATAAATAAAATTCCAACCCTGCCCCAAATCCGACGTCTCCTGGAAATCAAGAAACTAACACCCGGATATCCTCTTTTGCCAACACGAACACCATAGGCACTAGTATATCGACACTCGCAGGCCTGTCCGTGGTAAGAGTAAGTCCGCATATGTACATTCAGGCAGAGATCAGAGACAGTCGTTCTTGTTCTCGCTCTGTTGATGTTAAATGACACCTTTCCCCCCCAATTGTGCTAGGGTTTTGCGTGTATGTGTTCCATCTGTTGCATTAAATAATTATTCAGCAGCTGAATCCATCGCTTGAATACCTACCATTTGATTGTGTTTCTTTGAATAACTCAAGCATTTTTCTAACCTTCCAATCTCCAATCTCCACATCACAGGGCGCCAGCATAACATCCAAATTCAAATCTCCCACCAAATCAACCATGAGCAGTAAAACCGCTTATCCATTCCACCTCCCATCACCGCAAGAAGATCTAATCCTAACAGTCTCCGTAGGTAACACCCATCTCCACTGGGCCTCTCACAACGGTCCCAACGAGGACTTTAACCCCAAAATATTTTGGCGCACTCCTCACATTGAAGAGGATGACATGGGGGAAGATAACCTCATTCAGGTGTTGAGTCGACTAATCCCCGATGATGCCCATGATTACATCTTTGGGGAGGAGACAGATGCCAGCGTGGAGGCCGCTGTACGACAGTCGAAATTGAGGGATGTTCCAGAGATTAGTGTCTATGTTGTGTCGACGAATCAGGCTCAGGCAGAGAGTTTGGAGAAGCTGTTAAAGACCGTACCGAGCAAATTTTGCCTGCTCGATGATGATATGTTCTTTACGGAAGAGCAGGGTCGATATTCGACAATGGGTACAGATCGTTTGGCGACCTTGGCCGGAGCTGCTTACATGCATGGACATCCAGCCTTGGTTTTTGACGGCGGGACTGCCACAACCTACTCGGCCACCGATTCGGCCGGTAACATCCTCGGTGGTGGGATTGCCCCCGGAATATATACCAAACTAAAGAGCATGGCAGAATCGACAGACGCCCTGCCAGACGTTTCAAAGAAGGTACCGGAGAAGGTATCTGCAGCTCTCGACCAAGTTTCTGGGAATGAACCTATACCCACTTTTGCTAGAAGCACGGAAGATGCCATGTTGGGCGATCTGTTTCAAGAATTGGCCATGAAAGGACGGAACGTAATTGGAAACTGGCTGAAAAAGGCTTACCGAAAGAATACCAAACCAGCCAAAGCTGACTCGAAACTCAACACCGAAAAACGAGTGATTTGTACCGGTGGAGATGCCGATGTCCTTTACTTGCTATTAAGCCCTGATTCTGGCGGACTAATTGAAATGGATGAGGGAAAATCTACGTTGGAATACGAAGTTGAAGTATCAAAACACTTGATCCATTATGGTATTACGGCAGTTCTTTACTATCAGGGTAAATTACAAGAAAAAAAGACTAACAACGTTACCAAGATAGCTGGTAACGAGCATATTGGAAAGAGAGTTGCAAAGGTTTTTGATGTAGAGTCTGATGACGGTGACAACATCTACAGAGGGACTGTTAAGGAGCTTGCTGATGTGGATGGATTCGATGGGTATCGTGTTTTGTATGATGATGGAGATAAAGAAGACGTTTCAGTAAACACCCTATTCGGTGAGAACTTATCAAATTTCAATTCATGTTTGCCCTGTTGACTCAAACAGATCAGTTAGTTCTTACACATCATCTCTACTATTCAAAGAAATGTTTGAATTGTACAACACTCATGGTGAAAAAGCCAAGAAGACAGCAAGCATAGTCATAAAGAAATACAAAACTGTTGCTGGTGCTGATAGTCCCAAATTAGGCGAAAAGAAATCAGAGAAGAAAAGGCCAGCAAAGTCAGCCACTGAGAATGGAATAAAAAGCAAAGCTCTTGTTGGCGACAATAAGAAAGCTGAAAAGCAGAAGCCAGCAAAACAAACACAGAAAAAGAGTGCGAGTGTCAATGGAGGAGAGGACAAAGCTATGGTCAGTGATAGCCCCAAAACAGCAACTAATAGGAGAGCCGAGGCTAAACATCCGGAACCTAGTGAAAATGGAGTAGCTGCAGCCAGTACCACCACAAACGTCGACGATAAGGCCGATGGAAAAAAGCTGGCGAAGTCCCATGCAAAGAAAGCTACTGTCAATGGAGAAAGTAGCCAAGCTAGTGCTGCTGGCCCTGAAGAAGCTGCCGAAGAAAAGACAGAGAAGAAAAAGCCCGGAAGACAAAAAAAGAGGGCCAATGACGATGATGAAGCGGCTCCAGCCGCTAAAAAGGCCAAACTAACTCAGTCTTATGCTTCAATGGTGAAAAACAGTCAGCCAACAGTCTTTATTCAGCGTCGAGTTGCGAAGGAATTCGAAGATGGCGAAGTCTACTTCGGTACAGTTACACAATACGATGAAAGTGAGCCTCCCCCTTTTTGGAAGATTCATTACGATGATGGTGATGAAGAAGACTACGAAAAGAAAGATTTAATCAAGGCTTTGAAGCTATACGACAAAGAAGAAGGAAACGATCCCTCGAAAAAGAAATGAAAATTTGGCATTGACAACAATCGTAGAAATTAGTTGTCTTCCAGAAGAATATGTAATGTTATATCCTTTCATACACGATATAGCAATGGATCATTTCAGATTATCGTTAATGGCATACTTACAGTGTATATCATTGCTTTTGTCTTACTCTTCAAACGACTTTCTTTAACACCTGAGTAGACGTGAGTGGTAGGCATAAGACATTACAATCAATTACATGACCATATTCTGCCAACCTCTGCCAACACAGTGCACCATCTGTCCCTTGAGGCCAGGAGGAGTAGGTAACAATGTGCTAGAAATTTTAAATGAAAATACAAATAGGTATTGTATACTTACAGGAGGGATGACTACCAAGTAGTTAATACCCACCTACCCCAAATGGCCAGCCATTTACCCCTGCCATGGTTACCAAGGTACTTTGTCGTCAAAACAAGTCCGCCAATGAAATTGTTGATTAGTAGCCAGGTAGCCGACGACCGGTCAAAGATAGCATTACTTATTAATTTGGACGGTGATTTGTCAGGTTCAAAGATGCCCATTGATATGGAGTGGATATCAAAAGACCCAGGTACCAAGACCAAGACGGCCTGCCAGAATGACCTCTTTGTTGGTTCAAGCTACTGGAGATCTTGGTCTTTTGGGATTAGTAAAAACTTGTATAAGGAACACTAGGTTATTAAAAATTGACTTATTTATGCCTAATATTCATAATAAGGTCCTCAGTATTTAAACATATTGTACATCATTCCCCTTCCCATTAACTACACTTCAATATGATATCATCAGCAACCCCTTACAGGATGTGGCTATTCGCTCCATAACTCATCGGGGGCCTCTCTAAGTACACTCGACTGCTTTGCTAGGGCAGGAGTTTGCACAAGTTCGGCTAAGGATGCAAAATAATCGATGAAAAAGGTTGGGCCATCGTGGGACTTCCTAGACCCAAAGAGTATAAGCAAGAAAGAACCATCGTGCCAATCCTAAAAATTCCACTTCATCACTCAGATCTGAGATCTGAAAACCAAGGTTCTGATGAAACCCATTCGCTCCCTAAAGACCAAGTTCTTTGGTAAATAGTAGGAAACTTACTTGATGACTGTCCGCCAAAAGGCAAGGATATTCGACCCCTCCTGTTCACCATGGCCATGTTGCTTTCAATAATCACATTATCAGGTGAAGAAATGATTATTGGAAAAGCAAGAAAAATAGGTTTGGTAGAAAATAGGGTAATCCAATCAAAATAAATTTCAATAACTAAAAAGGATTGAATGATTTGAGCTATAAAATTTGCTCAAGTATTTGTATCACTCTCACGTCTGTTGCTAGTTGAATATAATTTGCAAAAGAGATTGGACCAACACCAACACAGCATGAGTTCAGTACTACAGTTACCATTCTGTTCTTTTAGGCCCACTCCAGGCTGGTTGAGTTTTAGGCTGACCCGTCTACATTCAAAGTAATAATTCCTATCTGATTCTAAAGCCCTCTTTGGGTTACTCAACCAGCCAAAAGTTAGATTTAAATATAAACGTAACTGATGCCCGACCTAACGGATGGCCGAACGGTCAATCGGCTTATTCAAAATATTTTTATACGTTGATAGTAAGAGTAAATCTTAAAGAACAGAATGGTAAGCTCAATTCAGCTAGTACTCTATCAACCAACACCATCGAACTTGACACACAACTGCTCAATACATTTCTAATGTGGTTGATGAGTTTGGAATGGTTGCATCTTACCTATCATCTAGCAATTAGCAATTAAGGCAATTAGCAATTAGCAATGCATCCAAAGCAAGAACTCCATTCTATCGGGCAACTACTGTACCTGTACCTATTACCGACGTATTATTAGAGTAAGCACACTTACCTTAAAAGTTACTTCCTAACAGTCGCTTGCGCCAGCTACCAGCTACCAGCTACTTATCATACCTTTTACCATACCATAGACCATACCATAGCAGCTAGCAATTCTACGGCGATTCCCAGAGGATACTAACCATGGCCTTTCGACAGCTTTCCTCCTCTTCCGCCAAAGCTGCCAAGGCAGTTCGAGACGGATACGCCGCATCAATGGCATCCATAGTTTCTGTCTTCCTTCTTATGTGGCTCCGTACCGCCATGAGCTATCAACATGTCAAAGGCGTCAGCATGGCTGAGGCCATTCAACAAATATATGCTGATGGGGGCATTCCAAGATTTTATAGAGGGTTGAGTTTTGCGTTAATCATGATGCCGCTTTCTAGATTTGGTGATATTTTTTCTAATGAAGTGGCTAGGGAATTTCTTGGCGGTGAAGGCTCAACTTGGCCTGCGGCTGTGGTGACTGTATTTGCTTCGAGTATGGCTGCTGGATGGAGGATATTGATTAGTCCTGCGGACACTACCAAAACAATGATGCAAGTTCACGGGAAAGAGGGTAAGATATCCCTTGCATTCCTTGTCTATATTTTATCAAATATGTAAAACAACTATGCATATGAATATATGCCCATTTACAGGATTGGCATTGCTTGGAAATAAGATTAGTAAATCCGGTCCTATTGCATTGTTTGATGGTGCATTGGGTGCTTCGGCAGCAACTTGGGTTGGTCACTATCCTTGGTTTGTTACACACAACTTTTTGGAGGCATGGAGCGTTAGAAATCAGTTTTTGGATGCTCACTTGAAGAATCAAGATCCGCTGAAGAAGAATATTCGACGTGCTTTACTGGGTCTAATGGTATGGGATATCAGTTTTGTGTTTACTCCTCTCTTTGCAATATCTAATGTCTTTGTTACTTCAAAAAGTCATCCCTCGTCTCTGACGTTTGCTCCAATGCAATTCGAGTTCTCAAAACGTACAAACAAACGTCAGTAGAACCAATAGGGTACCTAGAAGCTGCTCGAAAAATCATTGAATCCGACGGATTAACTGGTTTATTGTTCCGAGGGCTTACCAGCAAGCTCACTGCTAACGCTTTGAATGCAATGCTCTTCACAGTGGTTTGGAAAGCAATATCCGAGAGGTTAGCAGCTAAGAAAAAAATGGAGGCAACGAAAGAATCATAATCATCATTTCAGAAATTGTTTGGTTCACTATTACAATTCTTCTCGGACTACAAAATTTGAATTGTTCTTGATTGTTCATATAGAAGATCCAACCAACAAATTCTCTTCTATTTATTAAAGTTGCGCTCTATCAAATGGGTGTTGGCTTCTGTTCATCGCCAGTTAATGGTCTCTTTTCCAATATCTCGTCAATCACACCAAATTCAACAGCCTGCTTCACATCCATGAATGTGTCTCTGTCCATTACCTTTTCAATCTCCTCGATTTCTCTTCCAGTATGATGGACGTACAATTGATTCAGATTTGCACGAGTCCTCAAAATTTCTTTCGCTTGGCTATTGGAATCACCATGTCAAGGTTAGGAATGATGGGTGTCGGCAAATCGTAATGAAAGCAGTCTATTGTATGGTACTTACATTTCAATATCAGATGCCATTCCTTGCGCTCCTCCACTCGGCTGATGCAGCATAATACGTGCATTTGGGCTTGATTAAGAGTGAAATCGATTATATAAGATTCCATACACGTTTTAGATCTCAATCATACATTCACTTATAACGCAACTCACAGTGCAAACCGACACCCAGCACTACCCCCAGCCAACAGCAGACTCCCCATACTAGCTGCCTGTCCCATACAAATTGTATGCACTTCCGGATGTATATACTGCATAGTATCATACATTGCCATCCCGGCAGTGACCAATCCTCCGGGGCTATTAATGTACATGTAAACAGGTTTTTCAGGTGCTTCTGCCTCGAGAAAGAGAAGTTGTGCTGTTACAACAGAAGCCATGGCATCCGTTACTTGACCGTGGACGCAAATGATGCGTTCTCGGAGAAGACGGGAGTAAATATCAAATGCTCGTTCGCCCATCGCGCCGCTTTCAAGGACCACGGGGACGAGGTTGCTTGTGATGGATGTAGATGATATTGATCGCTGAATGCACGTGGCGCTATTTTGACGAAGAATCAGTCTGGGTACGCCTCTGAGGGAAAGCATGGTTGGCAAAAACTGTTGGTGCTCTAACAACAACTAAAAAGCCTGATATGATGTCGATGTTTATTGTTGTATCTTGCTTCAGTTGTCTGTTGTTAGTGTATGGATAGGGGACAGCGGACTCGGCCCCGCCACACGGCGGATAGCTCGCTCGGCTAAACAGGTCCGAACTTTCATCTTAAAATGAAGTAGAAAATAGTGTAATGCCAGTAGATAGAGTTTTGCTACGATAATATAAGTTCGACCCTTTTCACGTCAGCCAGTCCACCTTCTTCCACTTCCACTATCATCTAAGGGTAAAAGCGACGTTTGCTGTTTCCACCGTCGCGGTCCAGGGTCCAGAGATATGTTTACCAAGAAGACAAAGCACCTCATCTGCACCCAACTGCTGTTTGTTCCAGCAGCGTGTTTTATGACATTTCCCATTCGTCCACACGCTTCACCAAGTCAGCTGTATACCGAAGAGTCCACCAGAACCGCCTCAAGACGACCGGCTAGATCTCGTCGACCTCCTCCATCCGAAGTAATGCCAAATGACAAATCTAGAATCAAAAATCAACACACCTTTGAGAGAAGGCGAGCTCCACACCAATTCGACCATACCAAAGCAGAAGCAAGACCTTTTGTTGACGACCCAGCTGCAATTATCAGGTCGCAAAAACCTAACGAAGATGCCTCTTTGTACGTGTTCGATGATGATACTACTAATAACCCACAAACATTAGTCCCAGAGGGAACACACTTGATCTCAATGTCATTAGATGAACTCTTTCCAAATCTCGGATTCTCACACAAATTCAACTCAGATGGAGAATTTCGTAACTCACTTCGCAATAGGTACGTGATTGTAACATTAGTCTTATCGTTGCTTTCTTTCGACAAATAACTCAACTGAAGTTTTTGTATGCACCTGTAGTATGCGTGAGGACATTTTTGATTCTTCACCATCATACAGTGGAATGTCAGATAAGGCACGTAAAATGTTATTGTTACCCGACTCGTCCTTGCAGGGCTCATGGAGATGTAAGACAGAAGGTGGCGAGCTTCGAATGAAGAAGTTGACAGAGGTACTGAAGTCAAATCTGGGCGAAACAGCACCCGCAGGTGATGAATTTATGGAAAAGATCGGCTCGTTATGTGGCTCTAAACCATCAACTCATTGGATAGACATTGTCGGCATTGTGGAAAGACGTATACCCCACAGTTGGCACCAGGACACTGGGAGGTCATACAATGGAAATACATTTACTGTTTTGCTAGGCTTCCCAAAAGAAGACAATTATGATGGCGTCGGCGTCTTTAGCCATGCAGTGAAGTTAAAGTATGAAAGAGTAGCAGCTGATGACCATCCACCAAACGAGCCTGTGGTTTATCCTAATTTGTCGATTGATGAAAAATATATCGTCAGACCGACATTTGCAAGAGGGAGGGAGATCTTACTGTTTCGTGATGTTGACGTTATTCACTCATCACCTGACGTTGCTTTCAGAACAAGTGTGATGAGGTTTATGTGAGGAACTGGCAGGCTTATAAAAATCAGTTGCAAGTCAGCAACGAAAAGAAATAAGATACACACGCATAAATTTATTGGTCATCCTACAAAAACATCTGTACAATCTTTTCTCATCCTAATCAAAGTTCACTTTGTATTCCCCATCGCAAGCATCTATAACCCTCATGAATGCTTCCTTGATATGGCCTGGGCTGGCAACCAAACCAGAACTCAACACTAGATCCATCAAGTTCTCAGATGACTTGCTACTACATGCTATCACTGGAGCAATGGCATCCCGTGTCTCTTCACCAGTGATGTTATTCATGGATGATATTCCCATCTGCACTGCCCTGATCCCATCCTCAAGACTAACTTTAGGTACAAATGGCTTTCCTTCATCAGAATCCTTGATGGCATCAATGAGATACTTCCACTCAATGGCGGTGGAGCAGTAATGGTAACCTGCATGCATCTCAGGAATTTGATCGGCAAAGTCGTAAACTTCTTTTAGGTCAGAGCAATCATAGACTGCTTCGGTGAAGGATTGCTGTGGTGGAGGCTTGCTCTTGTCTTTCCAAAGACCAGTTACAGTCGGGCGTTGGTATAGAAAGACCTTGTTTTCTGGAAGATAAGCTTCAATACGACCCTTCATGCCCGTCACAATTATCTCCTCCTGATGACGTGAACCCTCGGCAAACATGCATAATTCTAGACATCCTAATGTTGTTTGCTCAGTTGTATGTTTACGAGGCTTGGGTAGTTCTGGAGATGATGGGGTTTTGAAGTCGAGAAGGACATAAGCAGAATCAATGATAGGTACTCGATCACTGTCCTCGTTGTTGTAACCGTAATGATCCCATAAGAGGCCTCGATGAACTGGTGTATTCCAATATATTATGCAACAAGAGCATAAGACGCAAGGAATTGAGTTATCTGCATTCATCAAATGATTTGCTTCATGCAACTCCTCTTACCTTTAGATACACAGGAACTCATTTCCTTGGAAGTTATCAGTCGAAAGAGATCAAAGAAATGACAGCATTTTTCTACCAGAGTATCACCAGACTTATCAGTGTCCTTATTCCATTCACCAACTTTAGAAAGAAATGGGTAACGATTCTCACGGATGGTAACCTTCTTGATGTCACCAACTTCTGGAAGAAGCTGAATCAGCTTATTAATCGCAGGAATGAATCGATACTCCATAGCAACCCAAATCCTTGCCTTGCAGTTAGGCAATGCCGCCTCCAACGCAGACACTTGCTTCTCGCTGATTGCAACCGGCTTCTCCACGAGAATAGTAATGTCATATTGGCTCCAGCGAAGCAATTGAGGCGTATGCCAGTAGTTTGGTGATGCAATAACAAGCAAGTCTATCTCGTTGACGTGTTGAAGAAGTTCTTTTTCGTCCATCAAGATTCGTGGAGTGACGACTTCAGTCGGACTGTTTTCAATGATGGACATGGCTTCATCGATACTTGATTGATTCGGATCGCAGAGAAAACTAATGGTGACATCTTGGTACTTCAAAATATATGAAACATGTTCCTGACCCTATGAAGTACAATTGGCAATGGCAGGTTTGTACATCATGTTGTAATCGATGATCGTCTTGATGATATACACGTACGAGACTTTACTCACCATCATACCACATCCAAGTATCCCAACTCGAATCATATTGCAGATTTAGTATTTAGTCGAAGTAAAAAGGTGTGAAACGACTGATCAGAGTTCAGTGAACAATCGTTTTGTGAGATGGATGGCTGGTGGTTGATTGGAAGCGTCAGCAGAGCTCTGTTATGTTCTGTGTTTGGCTTGGGCAAATAAACACACAGAAGAAGAGGAGACGCTACTAGCTCTTTTGCTGTCACGACACTTTTGCCGCCATTATAAAAAATAAAGCGTGTCAAAAAATCGTGTCAACTGAATTTTCGTGACACTCCTCCTCCCCTCATCATCTTGTGAATCTTGCTTGGATCTCACCATGATGAGAGACAGCAGCCAGTAGATTCACAAACAGAATAGAAGTTCGACGGCACATCATACAAGCATCGTCACCAATAACATAAGTTTAACATCTGCTCAACAATTGAATTCGCATCAGAAGAAAAGGGCGCAAAGAAATGAAAATGAAATTGACACGTCTACTGGAGAGCACCGAATCCGAAACTATCGATTCCATCAATCAAGAGCAGTTCATTGAATTGACTGCAAAACACAAGGCACTGTTGCTCCAAGCCAATGATGGTGAAAAACCATTTTCTGTGGAGGACTTTGCAAGCTTTGCAGAGAGCTTGAAATTGGAGCATTATGAATGTAAGAACTTATTGTATGATTGACATTCATCGGCTGATATCGTACATCGCTAAATCTGCAATACACAATCAATAGATGTCGGTGGTGCAGCTCCTCGCCGCTTGATCCCTGTAAAGGCCAATATTGAAGTGTTTACAGCGAATGAAGCCCCGCCAGATCAGCTCATTCCATTCCACCACGAACTTGCACAAGTTCAGAATCCTCCTCAGTACTTGTTCTTTTACTGTGATTTGCCGTCTGAGACGGGAGGAGAGACAGCTTTGATAGATTCAACATTGGGTAAGAATTGTATGCTTGTTGCATGTTTGTACGAGATGACATTACTAACAATGTCTTATCTTTATCTTAGTGTATCGTTATGTAAATGACACGTTCCCTGATTTTATGGATAAACTCAAGACTCACGGTGGTGAGCAGACATGTGTCATTATCCAATTCGTCCTTGCGGATCATTCACTCACGCAAGTATGTTAAACATCCATAGCTAGATACAGACGAGTCTTGCCATCAGAAGACGACCCCGCGTCGCCAATCGGGAGATCCTTCTACTCCTGTTATCAAGTAGATAACAAAGGTGATCTCGAGAAGAAGCTCGACAATATTTCTGGCCTTGAGTATGAGTGGATGTCTGACGGTTGCCTCCAAGTTATTACAGAGCCAATTCCAGCAGTGAGAATGATTGAGCAGCAGCATCATCACGGAATTTACCAATTGGTGTTTCATAACTCAGTAATAGCGGCCTTTGTGGGATGGGACGATTGCAGAAACGATAGAATGAAATCGATTTGTTTTGGAAACAACGAAGTGATGGATGTCAATGTCTTGAGTTCTATCGCCGACTTCAGTGAGTTTTTCTATACTATATATGCATGCCTTTTTTGTCTTCAGTTATTCAAGTTTGCCTCTAACCTTGTGGCGTTACTGAAGTGGATAAAAACAAGGTGTCGTACAAATGGAAAAAGGGTGATTTCTTTGCCCTAAATAATCGTCTCGTAATGCATTCAAGAAACGCATACACTGGTCCTAGAAGAGTATATGCTGCAATGTTTGGCGATGCTATTGGTGCTAGCGAAACCAAGAGGGATGGTGTGGGACAGGTAATTCGTGATTTTTCAGCGTTGAGTGTGTCAGATCCAACAACTTTTGGAATGTGGCGGCTTGACGACCCAGAGGAAACTGTTTACAATGCAATTCTGGCTGGTTATCGCCGCTTTGACTCTGCTTGTGACTACGGGAATGAGGAACAGACTGGCAAAGGCATCCAGCGTGCCATTGCTGAAGGAATTGTAAAGAGAGACGACCTTTACATCACAACAAAGTTATGGAATACATACCATGCTAAAGAGCATGTCCCCATGGCTTTGGATAAATGCTTGAGTGACCTTGGGTTGGACTATGTAGATGAATTTCTTATTCATTTCCCCATTTCAATGGAGGTAAGCGATGATGTCGATTCTTTGTCCCACCAGTCCCACACAGTTCAATTGGTAAATGTATGTAAATATGTCTCACATAATTCCACTTGCATATTCAAAGTATGTTCCCATTGATAAGAAGTATCCACCTGAATGGACTGTGAGTTGTCATTGAAGATGTCTCTGAACGCATTCCCCAATACTATTTTAATGTGCATCTAATACTGTGATTTCTCTCCGCCTCAAAATAATTCCAGAATCTAAATGGCGAGATGGTCCTGACCAAGAATGATATCAATGCCACTTGGAGAGCAATGGAGAGTCTTGTAGATGAAGGAAAAACTAGGAAAATTGGAATCAGCAACTTCAACTGCCAACATATCCGACAGATTTTATCAATCGCAAGAATCCGCCCTACATCTTTGCAGGTTGAATGCCACCCTCATTTATCGCAGGTAAAACTATTGCGTTTCGCCAGAGAAGCTGGAATCCGTGTAACAGGTGAGTGTAGCTATATAATGCTAGATCAATGGGCATTTATTATCTCTAAATACTGTCGTCCTGGTGGTTTCTCTCAGTGTTTAGTCCGATGGGAGGAACCTCATACATTAGCCTTGGAATGGCAACTACCAGTGACCTTCTCTTTGAGCACCCACTGATTCTTGCAATTTCAGAGCGGAGCAAGAAAACAGCTGCACAAGTGCTGTTGCGCTGGGCTATTCAGAGAAATACACTACCAATTAGTAAAAGTAGCAGCCTGTCGAGGATGAAAGAGAATCGGAATATATTTGATTTCTATCTGTCAAAAGAAGAGATGATTGCTATTGACAGCTTGAATAAGAACAGAAGGTACAATGACCCAGGTGACTTCTGTGAGCCTGGCATGGGGACGTTCTGTCCCATCTATGAGTAAACAATGTTGAATCGACGAGAGATGATATTTACATGTATTAGCTTAACTGGTCTGAAGTAAGCTAAATGTGAAAGTGATTGGTTGTTTACCATTGCCTCAAATTGGCCTCTAACTTTTTCGAGGAGTTTTCGTCTTCTTCATCCTAATTGTGCTGTCTGATGATCTTATGTTAAGACCCTACTAACTTTACACTAAGTTGCTCCTTGTTGATGTTGAGTGATACCCATATCATTCTTGAACTTCATGGTTAAGGAACTGACGATTCGATCTATTTCTTTCTCTACCAATGCTAAATATCTAGCGTCTTTGCTCAATGGTGGTGGAGTTGCTATGAGTGTAGGTGCTGCAGCCAAAGGCTCTAAAGGAGTTGATTCAGTAGCACTGGATGAAGAAGTTTCATGACTTGATGTTTCACCTTCATTGGCTGTCTCCTCTTGCTTTCCCTTATTGGCTATGCTTGCCCTATTTCGAGCCACTGCTTTCAGTTCATCACCAACCTCTGGATATTCTGCTAACAATATGTTGAGATTCCTACGTGAAAGAGCTTGTAGTTCAACGGTAGTCAGTGCTTTTACTCCAGCACGCCGAATTCCACCCTGTGAACATCAACCATCAATATAATAAACACGATTCACATTCAGTTGAATGCACTGCAAATAAATAATCCGAACCGCAAATCTCACCATGATACACCCGATTTCACCAAAGTAGCTTCCTTCTTCAATTACAACTACCAGTTTATCCCCGTAATAAATTCCTGCCTTTCCTCACCATGAAAAACATTTCGTCGGCTTGAGTACCTTCCTTGCAAATGTAATCACCCTCTTGGAAAACCATTGGTTGAAACATAGAGATTGTATCTGCTACAAATTGAGGCACTGAGAGGATATAGAGGAGAAGAGAGAGAGCAGAAAATATCAGATCCATTTGTATGTCTTTGATTGCAGGTCACCATGCATTCTACCCACCTTTTCCTTCAAAGAATGGAATTTTTGCTATCAATGCTCTATCCATATAGAGCAAGACTTCACTTCTTAACCCACTACCTAACTCATCAAGTAGCTCGTCGACATCATAGTTCGTTGACATGAGGAATGCGTGTTGTGATTTGGCCAACTTGAAGTCGAAGAAATCACGCACTTGCTTAGATAACTCGCGAGGGAGCTTTGCTGCACGCACAAACTCATTGACGCAAAGCATTTTGTCTCTAACAGCCTTATTTTGAGCATCAAAGGAAGACATGATTGTTGACATGGATGACACTATGTAAGCATACCACGACACTCCAACGAGCATCTTGTTACAGCAAGTAGTTGCATGAGAAGGAAAATACTTAACGGGCAAACACACCTACACCGAAAATAATAAGGACATACCATGACCATCGCGTAGATTTGCTCTTGCGGAGTTCTTGCAGAAATATCACCATATCCGACAGTAGTCAAAGTGCTGAAAGCCCAATACATCGAAGCAACATACTGGACATTTTTTGGGCTCAACATTAAGCCATAGCGAGAGACCCATCCACTTTCGCTACTTGTAAGACCAATCAAATACCAAAAGCAGCCTACCATGTGCGTAACTAGCATTATCGTCATCACGATCTTAACCAGACGAGAAACACCGTGATGCACATTGTATTCTCCTTCAAGTCGCATGATAAATTGTTGAAGCTTGTACACCCGAAGTAGTTTCAGTAATCTCAATCCTCTCACAAATTTGACCAATTTGGGTAAACGCCCAAGCTTACCGATCTTGCTTGCCTAGAGGGAAAATGTTAACATGACTTGAATGATGATTATGACAATTTGAGCAATGACAATGACCCTCCGACTTACAATTACCAGCGGAGAGTGTGTAAGAATGTAACCCAGAGGCACGGTGGCTAGCAAGTCGATAAAGAAATAAGACCTGATGTACCTAAACAATAAAACGAAGGAAGGTCAGAAATAATGAGCATCACCTCTTTGGTAAATGAGATTTTAATATCACATAACGTACCTGGTGGCAATTTTCTTTGGTGAGCTGACAGTCAAACCGGTTGTTGGATCAGTGTAGGCCGTGAAGAAGTTGAAAATTATGTCCAGCATAAAGAGTGCATCTACTAGCATCTCGAAAAGGAAGACAGGACTCGTTACGTCTTCTTCCTGCATAAATTGTTGTTAAAAAACGCCCACATATACGAAAAGGATGTTACGCAGACTGTGCCTTACCTCATCGTCATTCCAGTAGAAACACACTCTATACGGTATCCAAAATGCCAACATGCAAAGTAGAACTGCCATAAACACATCCCACGCCAGGCGGAACTGATTATTCGGCATCATAATGTACTTTGGCGGCAAGTGATCTTCCTGGTGCGTTTTGTGATGCTGCTCCCATTCTCGGTGAATGTTTTCGGAAGGCAACTCGCTCTCAGTAGGAGGTCCCATCAGCCAATCTACAGGAGATAAGAAGGTCTGTCGGTGATGTGCTGCTGGGGCTGCACTGGGATTCCCCCAAGCCGATTTTTGCAGCCATGCAATCGCGTGAAAGAGGGACTGGCATATTTGTCCCTTCGGAATGAATCCGACGCCAAGTGTTTGGAATGGAACCTCGAACGTGGTGCATACCACCTACGCATGTGGAAAATCAACAATGAGGCCAAGCGAGAGGAGTACCTCGAGCTTTTGGCATATGCCTTTTGGCGTATGGCCCGAATTCTCCTATCGTCGATTGAAGGGCTCCCCTGCGGACCCCATAACCTCGTTGCTGACATGCTGCTTGTCACGCACGACGTGGTATTGAAGAATCTGTGTAGTCTGGAAGAATTTGTCACGATATACAAAGCCAGACACAAGTGTGGACGCACCATGGAGGATCCAGACGGTATGTACACCAGACGATTCGGTGTTGCTGACAAATCGAATGGTGACGTTAGCCAACAAAATCCAAACCCTCACTCTTCTCCAATCAACGACAACGTCACACATAGCGTCCATGAAATCCCTCCCACCACCAACGGTAAGGGTAATTCCACCCTCCCTGTCTCAAACCTATTCTCTACAGCCCCCATGCCGTCTAATGAAGAGTCTCCCCCGCAGTCAATTCAAGAAGTGGAACGAATGTGGAGAGCGAGACTAGCAATGGCCATTGCAGTAGCAGACGATAGCCAGAATATGCAGAAAATGCTTGAGAATAATTCCAAGATGGCTGAACTGGGCAAATTGGGCAAGGATTTGATTAACAAGGATGGGGGAATTATGGCAAATGTAGCTTCCCATTTGGCTGAATCGGCCGAACCCAAGCAACCCTCCACTCCATCTCGTGCTACGAAGAAAGCAACGAAGAAGGCAGCTTCTCCCAAGCTCATCTATGATAGCTACTCTCGCAAATATTGCTTCACGCGTGACGAGATGAAAGCCTGGAGGGACGGTATGGATGCAACTATGAGAAAACAACTCTGCACCAACCACTGCTTGATTAACAGTGTCCGAAGCTATAACTACAAGATCCCGGGAGAACTCCCGCCTACTCCACCAGCAGCCGCGGTCAACAGGAACACCGAAGCGCCAGGCTTCGAGCCACCACAGTTTGACTATGGCCTAGAACAATCTACCTCTCCCCCAGAAGAGTTGAATTCTGTTCCATTGGAGAAAATTGGAGGTCTTGTAGTATCCTTCAGGCAACAAGTGGTCTGCCTATTCTCTGTCAGTGTTCAAAAGTTCACTAAACAGTTCCAAGTCAACAGAACTATTGAGAACATCAGTGCTTCGGAGGATGAACTCAAGAAAGCCGAGACCGCCAAGAAAGCAACGGTGGTCAAATGGAATGCAGATAGTGAACCAACTGGTCCAATAATTCAAGAGTTGACAACCGCAGTGGCACAGAAAGTAGCTAATGAGAAGCTACGCAAGACGAACAACACTGTGGATGCTCTACATCAAAAAATCAAAGCTCTCAAGTTGGAGATGCGCAAACTCAAGCGTGAGCAGCACTCTAAGCGGAAACGTACTGATGATGAGAGTACTGAAGTAAAAGAGCCAGGGGGCCACAGTGCTGGCGCCCATCAAACAAATCCCATTGTAATTTCGTCACCCACTCGGAATGCTCCCGGAGCACAGGAGAATCCTTACGTACGCCCCCCAGCAAGGAAGTATCGCAAGGTTCATCACGATCACAACAAGGTATTGGAACTGGTCAAGGAGAGGAGCGAGCCAAGCGAGACTCTTCGAAACGGAGGACAACGAAGCGGCTTAGTAACCAGTCCAACAAGACCACGCTCAGAAGCCTGGTAGAAGCAGACGGAGTGCAAAACGGGCCTGGAGGGCAAGGGAAAGGAAAAGGAATGGGGAAACAGAAGAGGCGATCTCGAAAGAAAGGGCCTACATCCAATCGCGGGAAAAGGCAACGATCCAAAGTAGTAGATGCCTCCATCCACAGTACATTTGGCTTTGTGCCAGACCTACATAAATCACCCTTTCATAACGCATTGCAACTCATCAATGAAAATCCTCCAAACTCCAATATCACCACCCTTCCCAGCCCATCCAATATTGTATGGCCTTCCATGACTTGACACCAGATAAATCAGCGCCATCGAACTGCAAGCAATTATTTGGGTTGGGCTCCAAGTTCATCCCAACTCCATCCAAAACAACTGGACAGCTAGGTCTAAACAAAACCATGGAGCGATTCAATCGTGACCTTCGGCTGAAGGTTCATTTTGCCTGTGAAGACTCAGATGACAATGAAGACGCTGATCATAAGTCAAAGTTATATGTTAAATCTAAGTGGACACCTTCCGACCCCCAAATAACTCCCTCCTGGGTTCTCACTCGTATCAACCGATTCTCCAAGAAGCTAG
>JALLPH010000123.1:0-29889 GCA_036939855.1 Cyclotella choctawhatcheeana
AGTGCCTAACAAAATAACTGGGGTAAAGTAAGCAGTGGTAAAATGGCAGCTGGCGGTAGTGGCAGATAGGTAAGTGGCTCTACCTATCTAGTTGGCGAATTTGCCCACCAGGGACCCCAACCCAACACGAAAAGAGGGGGATAGAGATGGGGAGCGAAGACAATGATAAAAAATGCAAGGATTTCACAGCAGTAACTTCAATTGCCTTCTTCTAGCATTATCCACATTCCAAATCTTCATCTTCTCGCAAGCATTCGTCCCAGCAACCAATAACCACATCATTATGAGCTCAGCATTGCATGAATGTCAAGTTGACGATCAAATGTTGTCTACTTATGAATCGCTAGCCTCCCGTCTAATTGCTCGCTATAATGCTGATAGCAACAAACTCACAAACAACCAATTGTTTGTATGCATTGCTGGAGGTCCAGGTAGCGGCAAGTCCACACTGGCATCGGCAGTTGCCAAACTTGTCAACGAACGGATGCAAGTAGACAAACACAAGGAAGATGATGTAGCAAAAGCAATAGTTTTACCAATGGATGGATTTCACTACACCCGCTCCAAATTACAATCCATGGGCTCCGATCCCGATTTTCCATATACTTATGAACAACTGTTGGCACGTCGAGGAGCAGAATGGACGTTTGATGCAGAAGCTTGCATAAAGGCATTCACTTTGGCTAGAAAAGAGGGCGAAGCAAGTTTACCAATCTACAGCAGGGTTAAGAGCGACCCTATCGACGATGGGGTGATGCTGCACAAATCAACAAAGATAGTTCTGTTAGAAGGTAATTATTTATTAGCATGGAAGAACAAACGATGGGCACCTCTTGCGAGTATATTTGACGAATCTTGGTTCATAACATGTAAAGATGCAGACGAACAAAGGTCTAGATTGGTAAAGAGACATTTGGAGACTTGGAGTGAGGAAAAAACAAAAATGTGGGGTGCCGGTGAGATTGGTGCGGGCAACAAAGCCGATAGCAATGACATGTTGAATGCTGTTTGGATTGATGAAATGAGCAAGGAGTTTGCTGATTTAGTTATTGAAAGTTTGTGAACATCACGAGAGTAGACTTATTTAAGGTATTTAGGCTTTAGCAAGCCAAATCTATTTTCATTTTGTTTTTAAAGCACTCGTACTTATTTGCATAAGAGGTAGCACTCTACTAGCTCATAGCGGCAAGACTGATTTTGCTGTTTTCTACTCAAAAGTATTGATTATGTACCTAAAGCAGCAGTGTTGGTTTACATTTTCCATTGTTGTAGATTGTTTTCAGTAATCACTCTTCATTGACTCTTTCTTTCTTAGCCTCCTTAGCAGCAGCCTCCTTGCCAATGACTTTTAAACCACTTTCATCAGTAATTTTATCAATGACACCCCGATCTTCTAATTCTTTGTTGAGAAGTAATGCTTGGGATGCGGCCATACTATCTGCCTTATCGTAAAAGCTTTTGATTGTGGAAAAGATACCTTTATCTTCTGCATTGTCTTTAGTGGCACTAGCCTCAGAAGGTTGTGCTTCTGGTTGCGCTTCCTCTTCTATAATACTACTTGCCGCCATGATAGCCTCATTTTCCTCTTCCATCAATTCCTCCAATGCGGTTAATCTCTTCTTCTGTCTACCAGTCATGCTTCTCTTTGATGATTGCGGTATTGTACCTCTCTTCTTTTTCTTCTTAACCGTCATTTCTTTAGATGCTTTGCGTCTTTGCATTTCCTCCCAAATCTTTTCAGCATTTTCTTTCTTGCTACGGATTTCAACCTCAACCAAAGTACCAAAGAGTCCAGCACTTAGGAGTCCCAAACCCCCACCTAATTTATTCATAAAGAAGAAGCTTGTTAGGAAGTTGGACTCTACCCAACCAAAACCATAGTAGCTTAAGTCACTGGAGGGAGATCCCTCCCCATATCGCAGTGAGGTGAGGAAGGCGTTGAAGAAAGCTATACTGACCCCAATAAAGGTCAGAGTGCCATATGACAAGATACGCTGAGGACGTGTTTGGGCTGTGGCAGTACGCGATTCTGCTTCGTATATTTCAGATCTGAGTTCCGGGGGTATAGTTGAGTCTTCTTCTGAATTCAATATGTGCAAAGTGGTCGGGAGATTATTTTGTGTCTTGGTTTTGACATGGGCGCGAGATGATAGCGATGGTACAAAAGCGCGTGATAAAGATGCTAGAGAAGTAGTAATAAGGATCTGCCGAAGGTTCATGTTCATGTGTTGTTTGAACTGTTGAGGATATGAGGTCGAGCAGCGCTGGTGATTGGTGATGGTTGATGGTTGCGAGAGGTTGCGAGTTGCGAGTTTGCTTGCTTGCGAGCGAGCAAGCTTTCGATTATGACATTTAAAACATTACAGGTATCTTAATAGCATGACCATAACATCTACCCATAAATATGAATAACATTTTTTGCTGTTCTCCAATTCATTGATGAGCGAGCCTCTCTCATTCAACGCCTCACTTTTCAAGCCAACGCCACACCGACAATATCGATGATCCACCATCACGTGGAGAAATAATACAGCACGAAAACAGTAAATCAAGACAGTAGAGCTATCATGGCTGGAGACTCTGCCTTCAAACGCCTTTTTCTAGACACTGTCGCCACAACGATAACCCAACCTCCATCCACAAATGCACTCATTGAACTTTTACGTATAACCACTCCCTCTCTGCAAATCAGCAATGCAAAACAACGCAACAAAGCCTACAACAAAGTGAGGGATACATCACAGAGAGAAAAGTTATTCAGAACACTACAGCTAAGGATACACCCTGATAAACATCCAGGAGATGAACAAGTAACTGCATTGTTTCAGGAGGTTACGTTGTTCTACCAAAAGTGCGTTGAAATGATGGAACGTGAAGACAGAAGACAATGGATTGAGAATGATAACTGCAATATAGATGCAACTAAGTCAAGGGCTGCAACCAGGACAACGGAAGCACATGGAGATTATGAGAATGTACAGTATGCCAAAGAACAGGGTGCGCCAGTTAATGCAAGTACACGCAAAAGAACCACCAAGTCTCGAACAAAGGCATTCGCAGAGCCCGCAGCGCCATCCAATCACATTGTACTCGCGGTGATATCACTTATATTTCCGCCTTTGGGAGCATTGGCACTCTACCACTCTCTCAAGGTGCGACCATCATGGAAAGAAGGACATTTTGCAGACGCTAGACATCATTCAGAACAAGCATGTAGTTTTGCATGGTGGGGATTGATTAGTGCATTGTGCATATTTTTATTCGTTTGTTTGAGTGATGGTGATTTAGACGTAGACTGGGATAGGATGAAGCGTAACTTTTCATGGGACAACGGGCCTTAGACTTTGAGAGGAAGGGAATTGGATAATGTACTGTAATTAGTTGAAACGTTAGTACTGTAATTAGTTGAAAAGAACAACTTCATCCACTACTTCTCATTACAATAATGTATGCATATATGCTTGGCAGCGATTCAGGATAAGAACCCGGGTATGCTGTAGATCCAATTTCCTCTGCTGGAATATCTAATGATTTGATTCCAGGTCTGTTAATACTCTTCATTGGGCTAGTCCAGTAAATGAATATAGAGAGGAGTACAATAATATAACACACATACCTGAAATATGTGCAAGTAGAACCTCGGATTGTTGAAAATTACTAAACAGATTCGAATTGAATATGTTGCCGCCCTCATCTTAGAATATGCATTGAATACACCAAGGGCCACATTAAATAAACAAGATTTTCAGTAATTCCAAGTATTTAAATCTTACTAAAGCGCATCACAAGCTAGTTGATAAGACCTTCCGTACCCGACCAGACATGCATGTTCCACACATCTATTTACCACAAGAGATTGGGCAATGAGCTGATACCTTCGGACCTTTGCTACCATCATCATTGAGTGTATCTACGTTGCAGCGTCTGCGTCGTCTCTTTGGCCAAGCACAAGTAAGCTCGATTTCCCCTTTACCTCTCTTCACAACAAAAGTTTCAGGCGTCGCGTTTTTGCTAGTCTCAACACACTGAGCACTTGCGGTATTTCTCTTGAAAGTAAGAGTACCTACTGGCAAAACTCTCGACGTCCCATTCTCATCCTCTGAAACGAACAGTTTAGAAATACCTTCAGCAGTGAAAGGAGTCATTCCCTCTCTTGGCGAGGTATAGGCATTGTTGAAGCGAAATTCATCGCCCTCTTCTGTGCCCGCATCCCAAGCAAAAATATAGACAGATAGTTGGTCGTACCACCTTCCTCTTCTGGTGGCCAGAGGAAGATCGTAGAGACCAGTGAACCAATCAGGACTTGATGAGACAGAAAAGAAGTTGTATTATTTTGTTGTTAGAAAAAATTGAGCCAGTTATACAGCCTTTCTTACCTTGGAGCTATCATGCTAATTGCACTCACAAAAGAGTAGTCTTTGTTTACACATACTTTGACGAAAAGCAACGAAAAGTTGTTAAAATGAGATTGGGCAACCAGCATCCAGATCTAGGGGCATTAACTTACTATCCTGAGTTAATATCTTCGTGTTGTCGACATATCCCTGTGGGCTAGAGCTAGAGAAGAAATGTAGGACGGTATTCTTCTTCTCTTGATCATCTAGTTCGCTCAGCAACGTCTGAAGCACAAAGCGATGATACAAAGATCATAACAAATACTTGGCAATGCATATTGTCTAACTGTTACTTACGCTGGTGCCTCCAACCTCAGAAATAAGCTCAATACCATCGGTTGCAATGCAATCGTTACACAACATAGAGTATGACTCGGAATGAGACGCAAGGACAATATTTGACCAATGAGGATTACGCCCATTGGGATAACTAAAAGGGTGGCGCTCTTCAGTCCAAAGATTCCGCCATTCAACTGAAAACGAAGCTGGGTCATTGGCCATATGAGTCCCCATCATTGTTTCTTCAGGTATAACCTCATAATTGAAATTTAGGTCCATGCCAGTGGTTAATGGGACAGCAGCGAGAAGGACCAGTATGGTGGACTTGAAGACAAGCATGATGCAAGCGTAGAATTGCGTAGAAGCAAATTTATGAAACTCATCATAAAGAAATGGGATCACTGTATTGGGTCAACGCTGGATTTGGCTCAAGCAGGTTCTACCTATCTACATAGGTAGGTTCCTTACGTACGTACATTGATACGATTATCTCTAGGGTAGGTACCCGACAGCATCCTCGCATTGTGATTGTGGTGTAGGATTGTCTACTAGAATGTATTGGTCTATTGGTCTTGAAGAGTTGTCTGGCGGAAGAAAAGATGAAGCAGAGCTGATCTACAAACTTCTGTTTGAGATTTTACCAATCAACAGAAGTAAATGGCACCAGCATATAAATATGTTGATTTGCATCCTTGTTTGTACATAAAGTAAAAGTGGCACCAAGATCGCAGTTGCTGCTCCTGACGAAATGCGATTTACCACCACTGACGACTACTAATATACTTCATCATGTGCTACCTAGAGATATGCTTTTATTTGTCTCTTCAGTTACCGTTTCGTGTATCAGGAAAATTTTGGAGCATTTCATCAATACTCATAAATGGAGTTGGCCTCTCAACACTAACTGCACAGCTACATACTTCACGATTAATGTTTGCAGTTCTCTTATTAGAACTTGTTGAGTCGTTCGATATCGAGTTGCGTTGTATTGGCCACAGCTTCAATGCAACTCGTCCTCGCAGATTAGATATTGGTACCGGTCCAAAGTGACGCGAGTCAATGGAACACAGTGGATTATCACCTTCTACCCATATATGATGTGCAGGAACAATAATTGAAGTTTGTGAAAGTTCATTTGGTTGACTGCGTTGTTTCATTGTTTCCTTTTCACAAAATGGTGTTGGATATCGATCATCCGATGGCACACCGTAGTCTTCGTTCCCCAAGTGATGATACGTGTGAGCGTATTGACCATATACCTTAATATTGTCACCTTCCAATCCAACGATGCGTTTACATGCCAAGTACTTTCCATTGAAAATCACAACTATATCACCTCTTTGCCACGGTCTTCTATAAGTCATTGATACTGCATCGTGCTCACTTATCGATGAATCAAACATGTCCTTCGAGGTTTGAATAAAATGCTTCCAATTCCACCAAAGAAAACGATCACTCCAACAATCTCTTAAATACACATGACCAGGAATCATTGTTGGTAACATACTTGGACCGTTGCCTACATCTATGGCGAATGGGAATGGATAATATGGAAAGTACTCGTCGTGGAAATGTACATATGTACCAACGGAAAGTAGACCAACAGCCGATGCTATGTAGATTGGTATAGGACTCAGCTTCCGTGATGTTGATAGGCTTCTTTTCGTGCTGCTTGATGTAGAGAGATGGAGAGGGATGGTACGGGATGTTTGGAATGCTTTGAGTAGTTTGGATGTTGTGGTGCCTCTCATGATTAACAGATGATGGTTTAGTGCCTTTCTCGTTTGTAGCTTTCCAGCTTTCAGCTCGTTAGATTATGTTCGACGTCTACACTCTAGAGACCCATAATGACAAGAACATCGCCAGTGTCACGGCATTTATTGACTGCATCGAAGATCGAAGACGGGTCCGCTGTTGAGTGGGTATGTTGTAGAGGTTGTTGGTTGTAGCCGAAATCCGAAATCCTAGTATGGTATTTTATGGCGGGAAGGGTGAAATCTGTCGTTTGTCGTTAGTTTGTCTTGATTAAAAGACCCACAATGGATGACTCTTACACCGAAACCAAATCATCCTGCGGCCGACGTCTCCTCTCAGTCTCCTACAGATCATTCGACCCCATAGACATTGGAGATAGATACGTTCGCTTCCTCCTCGAGAACGAACTGACGCTCGAAAAATTAACGCGATGCGTCATCTCCGATCACGTCCAAGAAGACGACAATACCAATACTACAAATAATACTCGTGGTGATTCGATAGAAGTAGATGCCTATCATTTAATCATGCTAGACCCCATCTTGGGCAACTTAACGTTGCGTTATCCCGATACGCTGTTGCCGCTGCTCGAGGATGCAACTGTACAGGCCAAGAGAGTGCTGCGTAGACGGATGGAGGTGGCATTGAAAACGGGGATGGAAGGACATTCACCTACCAATATCAAAGCAGCGAAGATCGAGAAGAACAGGCAGTTGCTGATGGCATTGCAAAGAAGTTCTGGAATTAATTCACGTGGCGATCCAGTATATCAACCCCGTCGACTGCAAGCACGGTTAGTTCATCTACCGCCTCATCACCAATGCTGCAAACCAACATTATCTTCCATAAACTCTTCAGATGTAGGCACGGTGGTGCAAGTATCCGGAACCTGCGTCCGGACCGGGCCCATCCGTATGATGGAAACGATACGAACATACACATGTAAAGATTGCGGTGGACAGTTCGAAGTCCTAGCCGATTTTGGCACCAGTAACAATGCTTTACCGGCTCCCATCGTCTGTCCCTTTCAACGTGACGAATTAGAATGTAACGGCACAAACTTTTCCATGGTAGAAAGCAAATCTACCCATTGCGATTATCAAGAGATTAAAGTACAAGAGTCGGCTGATGCATTATCACGAGTGGGAAGTGCCCCCCGAAGCCTATTGATCAAATTGACAAATGATTTAGCAGATAAATGCAATCCGGGCGATGAGGTGGTAGTTGTGGGGAGTTTGCATGCTGAGTGGCAGAGTGGAGGTGGTGGCGGATTTGGTAACAATTTGGAGATTATGGTGGGGATGAGTATGAAAGCTCACAGTGTACGGGTTCTCAATGTTGATGAAGAAGTGACGTATTTCAGTGGTTCGGCGCTTAGTGGTTCGGCCTTTGGAACTACTTCGGGTAATTTACGTGAAATATTTCGACGTGAGTTTGATGCGTTTTGGTCAGAAGAGGCGGCAAAGAGTCATCCTATTGCTACGAGGGATTTTATTTTGAGAGCTGTTTGTCCAAAGCTCTATGGGATGCATGCTGTGAAGCTTGGATTGCTGTTGGCATTGATAGGTGGTGCTTCTGTTGCAAATCAAGATGATCATGTTGACTTAAGTGAGGACTTGAAGAGAGATTGTGAACCCAGACAAGATTCACAAATAGATCAAGATCGAGAAGAGTTATGCGGGCCAATGGCTTTTTCTATTGATGGCAATGGCAATGACAGCGACAGTGACGATAGTTTGAAGAAGAATACAAAACAAAATAGCGATGAGTCAAACAAACAGAACAGCCGGAACCAATCTGGCAAAGGTGTTAAATCCCGACGCCGAATACAGTCACACATATTATTAATAGGTGACCCAGGTACTGGAAAATCTCAATTCCTCCGATTTGCTGCGGCGTTATCTCCACGGTCTGTTCTAACTACTGGAACCGGATCTTCGACTGCTGGTTTGACTTGCGCTGCAGTAAAAGATTCCGGCAATGAGTTTAGTTTGGAAGCTGGTGCTTTGGCTCTAGCAGACCGGGGTGTGTGCTGCATAGACGAATTTGGGTGTATGTCAAAGGAAGATCGCGCAAGTATCCACGAAGCCATGGAACAACAAACTATTTCCGTGGCTAAAGCAGGAATAGTAGCAAAATTAAACGCAAGAGCTACTGTTGTAGCAGTGATGAATCCTGTTGGGGGAATCTACGATGAAAACATCAGTATCGAGAGAAATTCACGGCTTGGCTCTGCTCTTCTTTCGAGATTCGACATCATATTTATCATGATGGACCAAGCCGAAATTGAACGAGACGATAAAATTGCGCACTTCCTTCTTCAGCAAAGTATTCAACCAGGATCAGGATATGATCGTCCAGCTGATTTAGAAAAACACCTAAACGATAATGACACGAATGGACATTGGGGAATGGAGAAGCTGCGTGCTTACGTTGCTATTGTGCGAGACAAGTTTCACCCAACACTGACAACTGAAGCATCACAGCTTTTAGAGAATCACTACGATCTTTGTCGCCAGTCAAAAACTGAAAAGTCACTACCTGTTACTGTCAGGTTCTTGGAGAGTCTTATTCGATTATCGCAAGCTCATGCTCGGCTAATGTATCGCAATGAAGTTTTGCTGGATGATGCTGTTGCTGTCATTCTGTTAATGGAACATTCTGCGACAGCCTATCAGGACGTCCAAGATGATTTTAAGTTTGTGAACCCGATCGATTCAGATTTTCCTCCATTTGATAGATCAGATGACGACTTCAAAAACGCAAAGGAAATTCTTCTTGAGAGGTATAGAAACAATGGCAAGAGAGGAGGAAGACAACACCCACAAACTCCAGGTTACCAGCAACGAGATCAATGGACGAGGCGAATGATGTCCCAGTCAGAGTTGACGCAAAATCCTCCCTCACACGAATTATATGAAGTTAGAACAGCGATGACTATGATGAATCCAGAATATACACCTCAAAGCGAATACATGCCACCTACACAGACTATCAGTGGAAGAGGAATGCAACACTCTCAAACTCCAGGATATCAGCCACGGGATCAATATGGTAGGCAAAAATTCTCCCAGTTAGAGTCGACACAAAATCCTCTCTCACACGGAATCAACGAAGATAAAAGACAATACATACTACCAAGCGAATGCATGTCATATGCACAATCAACGAATAACTACACACCTGCAATTCAGACAGATAATAATTATAGGATAGTTAGTATGAGCACAACTCACCCACAACCTCATTCAAACAGAACGAGCTTAAGAAAAAGGAGATCTCCTGACTAAGTCAAATGGTCATCTAACAGAATGATCATCTTTTGCATTCATATGACAAACATTACGACCTCAAAGATAAAATAACGCATACATTTATAATAAGTAGCACCATACTTTGCTTTTAGACCTACTAGATGTTGACCTACTACTTTTAGCTTTTATGAATGATAGGTTATCCCGTCAGTGCTCCTCCGCGCCCCATTCCTGCCATGGGACTAGCCTTGACGATACCATCATCAACCAATCCTTTTGGTTGTACTGTCTTGCCAATTGAAGTGTATAGGTTCTTTTCATCGAGACCCATCGTCTCAAGTGCAAGCTGAAGATCTCTAGTTGTCATGCTCTCAATAACAACATTGTAATCAGTCACAGACAGTGGTCCTTTAAGTGGTATAGACTCTTCTTGAATGCCACTCATCATCGTTGCCCAGTACTCTGAAGTTCGGAGTTCCCCTTCGTGACGATTTAAGACAACACGCTTAGCAGACTCAAGGTTATCAGGTGAAATGGGGTTTGTTGTCCTAAGAGTCTCAAGGGTTTCTTTGCATGCCTCTAAAGCAGCCTGTGCCTTTTCTTTGGATGCTGTTACAGTAACCAAGAACCAGCCACCCTTCATTCGCGCGAAATCCGTTAACGAAAAGTTGGCATCATAAGTGAGCTGCTTTCTCTCCCTGACAGTACTAAATAGCCTGCGATTGGCAATTTCTGATATAAGAGCGAGGGCAGCGTAGCCAAATAATGGGTGAGCTCTACGCTGTTTGTCATAATCGCTTGCTCGTTTGTCCATGTCACTAACTCTCTTTGCGACGGTAGTTCCATCAGAGAGAAAGCCCCATTTGTTTGGTGAAGATCCAGCAACATATGCAACAGCACGTGGATCAGAGTCTTCCAGCTCCAAATCAAGATGTCTACCCGGAAGTTGAAGCTTTGGAACATCGCCAAACTGTGTGGGGGCATCTTTTACTTTGTACTCTGAATTAGTATCCGGTGGGACGGTTCCAAAGTATTGCAAAATCATGTCAAGTACATCTTGCACAACAAAATCACCAGCGACAGTGATCTCTAAGTCAGATGGCATCAATTGGGACATGACTGCATTTTTTGCATCCTCAAGAGTTACAGCATCTGTTGTAGAGGTATCAATAGACAAAAACCTCTTATCACCACCAGTCAAATTATCCATAATCATTTCGGTGGTCTTTCCCTCAAGACTCTTTTCCATGCTTTCATGTGCAGAGCGGTAGCTCGTCTTACTTCTACCAAGAGCATCCTCCTCCCAGTTGAAATCAATTAGAATCTCCCTAACAATCTGAAGAACTGACTCTGTTCCAGTAATACCCATCTGCTTCGATTCTCCATAGCCAGTATTTCCTACATTGGTTGTGGGGAAGACAAAGTCCATAACTAGGGCTTCTTCATCACAGTTGATTTCGACCATGATCAGGTGATCGACAGCAAAAAGCTCAACTTGTTCACGAGTAAAGGAACCAAATGAACCTCCCTCTTGCATTGCGCGTGCTCCAACAGCCAAGCTTCCTTCTTTAAATCCAAGTCTTTTTTCAGCATCACGTCCACCTGGAGCAACAAGGCGAAGATGTCCACGTTGCGACTCAGCAGTATTTTGTGCAATTCCAATTCGAATACCATTGCTCAACCTGCGAAGTGTGAAGGGCCGAGTGATGCGGTCTTCTGGTGTATTTGGTGTGCCATCTGTGAATTGCCCAGGCATCCATTTCGGGGGGTAAGCTTTGGCTGCTTCTTCAAGCTCCTCCTTTGTTACGAGAGTGTGGGGTACCACCACGTCTTCTACCGGCTCAACATCTACTAGACACGCTTTGCGAATTGCTTCACACAATTTCTCATCAGTCACAACTGAGTTAGGATCAGAGTCAACCGACTTGGGCGTACAAGCAATCACGGCAACAACGCCCGAGGAAGTTACCTCTCCTTCCTTTAACCCAGTGATGTGCGAACATAATTCAGCTGCAGCAGCATTCACTTCTTCTAAAGTCAATGTTGACAAGGCATTCTCTGTAATAGCATAGGATTGCTCTGGGCTCATAAATGTATGACCATTGGCAACAGTTTCCATCAAGTACGAAAGCTGATCTCCATGACTAATCATATCGCCCTGAGCAGCAAGCTGTTCTGCATCGGTCAAAACTGCAGAGGCATACCTTTCCATTTCACCCGCAGTCACTCCATGTATGCCTAACTTGCGGATTTCGGAAATGGCTTTAATAACCGCTTCTTCCCATCTATTGGTTTCAGATGTTAAATCTAAACTGCATACGGCGCATCCCTCACGTGCCGAATCAAGTTGATTGAATTCTACAAAGGTAAATGCAGGGTCATCACTGCGTCCGTTGACGTTCAGACGGATTTGAAGTGCAGCAAGACAAACACGTCTGGCGAGGTTGTGACGGAACGAAGCCATATCCTTGATAGGTATAACAGGCCGTTTGGCAAACAGATGGAATGAAAAATTCTGCAACAACTCATGCTTGAAAATATGGGGTCTAATCTTCTTTGAGGGGGCCAACTCTTCCTCTTTCAAGAATTGAACCTTTTCATCCAAACTATATGGCTTTTGCAAATGAATATCATAGACATCTACTCCATCACTGCCCTCCTTCTTCAGCAATTGCTCGGAATTCTCCAATACGTCCTTTACCCCATCGACAACACAAAAATCATGCCTCACGGGAGGATAATGCCAACTCTGCGCCTGTTTAATTGTCCCCCCAACCACAGCATCGGCCAAATCACTGGCCTCTCTCTTTAATTCTGGTATTTTAATCTCACTCCCCTGTTTTTCTGCTGACAAATGGCCAAACTGGAAGGTGATGAACCAATTAAATTGTTAGTTTGGACAGAATTCTAGGACTAATTAGTAGCGCAAGACTCAAGTAACTCACCTTCTCTTGCACCATCTTTTCCACATAATCCGTATCCAAGTCCCCAACAATGTAAAGTAAGACATTGTCTGGACGATAATGCGTCCTATGCCAAGTCTTGACATCATCCTGTTGCCAGCTTTGAATCAAACTTTCCTTTCCGATAGGGAAACGTTTTGCCAGTCGATTCTCTCTATGCAAGGTTGATAATATCTGACATTCGACACGGTATTCGATAGTGTTCACCATAGTCATTTCACTCAGTACAGCCTGTCGTTCCTTTTCGATACGAGAGGGTTCACATCGCGCTTCCATAACGTCACATAATGCATCCAATGCCATGGGGAGCATTTGACCTCCCATCCCCGTGCGTGAGGGGACGTGTGTGGGACAAGCGGCGTAGAATACAGTGTGATGGAAATCGGTGTAGGCATTGGTTTGACTGCCGGTGCCAAAGAGACGTTCGCGCTTACGTGAGCCCATGTATGCTACGTGTTCGGTTAGATGGGCTATGCCCTGTTGGGGTTCTAGTTCGTCGGCTGTTTTAAGAAAGATATATGAATAATGATTAAGCATATGAATCAACATCATTAACAACAAAACATCAAAGTCATTCATAACAAAACACATACCGCTACCACTAAACACCTGCAAATGAGCCTCAAACCGTCCGGGCGGACTCCTATTCGGTAAAAACACATACGAAAACCCATTGTCCAAAACACCACTCTTCACCTGCGGATGGAAGGGTAATGTCCCCTCACTCATCTTACCCCGCGTCGCCTCCATATTCGGGGGATACAATGCATTAAGCGGGTTGATGTGAGGTCGTTTCGACGGATGGGGTTCCAATGTAGCCGACGTCGAAGAGCGCAGTGATGTTTTGGTGGCGGAGCCGTCGCCGGAGAAGAGGTTGGAGAGGCTGAATTTGGAGTCATCTTTCATTACCAGGACATTGTTATTGGTGTGGCGTTGGTGTTTTCGCGTGGGAGCGGAGACGAGTTGATGGTGCGGGGCGGGGATGAAGGAGAAGGCGGTTGTGGTCGAGAGGGTGGCCAGTGCGGCCGCTGCTAGGGCGAGCTTCATGGTTGTTTGATGTAATGACCGTTCTTCAAAGCATACACTGGTGTCGACCTGTGAGCCTACCTTGTGAGAGCGAGAGCCGGCGAGTCTTCGATCTTCGGCTTGGTTGTGAGGTGGAAGGTGGAGTTGGACGGCGGAGGATGAGGCGGTGGACGTATGGACGTATCTATGGACGGATCCGAAATCGAGCGAGGAGAAGAAAGTGAAAATGATGGGCTGCTTTGGCGGGAAAGTGAGAAAAGAAAACGAAAGTTGGTTGGAACAGAGGCAACAAACGTAGATTGCCTAAAGATACCTTTCCAAATTCAAACCAACAGTCATCAATCGTCAAACAACAAAACGCACAGAGCAACAACATCAAACCACCATGGCGAAATCCGCCAGATCCACCCCCACAGAATCCACCATGGACACCACTCACCGCCCAGCATCCCCCACAGCCGGCTGCGGCATTCAAGTAGTCGTCCGCCTACGTCCAATGAACGCCTCCGAAGAACGTCACGGCACCTTACCCGTCGTGACTGCCAAAACGGCCGATAAATCCGTGAGCGTCGTCAAGGGCAAGGGGAGCAAACAGACGAAACACAAGTATCATTTTGACAATGTGTTTACTGGGTTTAGTACGCAGGAGGAGGTGTTTGAGGAGACGGTCAAGCCGGTAATTGCGTGAGTTTTTTGGATGCGAAAAAAAAGTTGCAGTTGCTCTCGCTCTTGTTTTGAATGGCTGTGTTTCTTACTGTGTATTTATCGCTGCTGCTGATTTTTTTTGGTATTATTTGATACATCCAGAGATGTAATGAGAGGATACGAAAGTACAGTGTTTGCTTATGGTCAAACTGGGACGGGGTGAGTACACTAATGCCATTTGCTGCTGCTGTGATTCTTTGCATATTGGTAAAACTCATCATCAATCAATTCACACAGCAAAACACACACTATGGAGGGATCATTGGATAGTCCTGAATTGTACGGTGTTATTCCCAGGTCAGCTCAGGTAAGTACATCATTGCCTTGGCTGCCCGCTGCTGCTGTGAATCTTTACATTAGTAAAACTCATCGTCAATTTGATTACAATGATAATTCTCAGGCCATATTTGAACACCTGAAACAACCACAATACAAAGATAAAGTTGTCACATGTTCTTACCTCGAAATATACAATGAGGAATTACGTGATCTGTTGGATGACTGCAATGGAAAGGGGAACAACAAAAAGATGGAGATTTTGGAGGGCGAAAAAGGCATGTTTTGCAGGTGAGTTAGTTTATTGTCCTTAGAAACGAATAGGCAAATTACTGATTTGCAATATCCAACATCTATATAAACAATACTTGACAGAGGCCTCACCGAAAAGCAAGTAAACAATGCATCTGACGTACTCAAACTGATGCAAAAAGCTGAACAATCTCGGGTAGTTGGTGAAACCAAGATGAACAAAGCCTCATCTAGATCTCACTGTCTCTTCACCATTCGAATCAACGGAACAATTCACCTACTTGATGGAGACGGTGATATTGAATTCACGGGGAAACTGCATATGGTAGATTTGGCAGGGAGTGAATGTGCCAAGACTGCAGGAAATGAGAAGGGCTGTCCAGATTCGGCAACGAGAGAAGCAGAGAGACGAAATATTAATAAGAGCTTGTTAACATTAGGGAGGGTAATTACCATTTTAAAGGAGAAGAGTGAGGGGAAGAATGTGCAGCGGATACCTTATCGGTAAGTTGATATTGATTGTCATTGATTGCGTTAGCTGGACCAATTGAGAACTATTTTGGTTGTCCATGTCTGTTATAGTGACTCCAAATTAACAAGGATTCTGCAAGAGAGTCTAGGTGGAAGATGTAAGACTGTGGTTATAGCGACCCTTTCTCCATCTGTTACAGCCATAGAAGAGTCAATATCAACCTTGAACTACGCACAATCAGCAAACGGGATTATCAACAAGCCCATCTCATCGTCACTTATGTCACTCAGTGAGAACCAATACACTGGCAAGACTCCAGAGCCAACAACTGTCGAGAGCTGGCAAGAAATGGAAATGAGGCTTGCATATATGCAAACTCAGGTCGAGGAAGCCCAGGCTGCATTAGCCAGAAAGCATATCCAGCAGCAGGAGTTGCAAGAGAGAGCCGATAAGGCCGAAGCCAACTTGCTGGAAAATAAGCAAAAGTTATATAACGCCGAAGTGGAGATTAAGACATTGAAGGGTACAGTGGAGGAAGAGACAAAGAAGAGGAAAATGACTGAGATGGAACTACAGCACACACAGATCAACTTGAAGAAAACATCTTTGATTCTGGAGGCTACACAGTCGACGGAGACAGCCTTGACATCGGAGGCTATGTCGATTATCGAAGCACTAGAAAAAGTGATCAAGGAAAGAAATGATCTCCATTCCTTAGTAGCAACGCAAATCAGAAAAGAATCAGGTAGGAAGGCAGCAACGAAAGAGTTCCAAAAGGAGGCACTTGGTTTATTGAGTGGTGTCGATTCATCCTTGATGGCATTATGTAAGCATATTGAGTCAAAGCAGAACGATGGTGTCGAAGCTGCCAAGCTAAGCCACGATATTGGTCGGCAATTCGTTGGCGAGACACTAAAGCTTGTGAATCATGTTACGAACCAAGTTGTCTCCGTCACAACTCTCATGCGAGATCAGCTGACCGGTGAAAATGGCGTGGTCTGCGCTGTCGAAACAAGTACCACATCCATCAGCTCCGATATTCAAGCTACGAATAACACGTTCACACGGGGCGAAGAATCACTTGCCCAGACCTGCAGTGCACTGAAATCCAGTTTCAACAACTGTGTTACAATGCTGAATGAAGAAGCACAACAAATTCAATCATCTACAACTGCGACCTTACAGAACTTTGACACCAAAATAACCGAGACTAAAGAATCATTGATGTCATTAGTTTTGAGATTGAAAGGCTCACTCTCCAAATTATCAGATGCCAAGTCTGAGAAGACCAATGCATTGAATGCTTTGGTGGAAGAATGGAAACATCAGGCACTTGAAAACACCCAGTTAACGAAGGAGGCAGCATCAACTAGCCTAGTAACCCTCAAGGCTTCAGCAGCTCACTTCAAAGATGAACTCTGTCATCATGATGCTGTGTCCACTGCTCTACAACGCCAGAAAGAATTTCTCGCCTCAAATGTTACATCACACGTCAGTGACATCTCAAATCAGAGTGATTCTTTAATGAAGCATTGTGATATAATTACTGAATTCCAGGATACACAAACTAGACTCTGCAGCCAAGTCATGAATTCAATCCTATCGTCTGTTCAAAATGTAGTCAAATCGGAGTTAGGCAAGTTGGCATCTTCTCAGTCGAAGTATTTGCTCTCACTCAACAGTGATGGGAAAAAGCTAGCCGAGACAAATCAACACATCAAAATGTCTGCAGAGCAAGTAATGAGTAGCATCCAGTCCACTAACGAAGCCCTGTCAGAGGAAGCATCTGCCATGTTGACCAACGATCTCAAGGCTAGCGAGCAAATGCAGTCAACTCAGAATACACTGGAACAGATTGTGATCTTCTCAGGTAACCACCATCAGTTGACCTCTGACTATGCAACAAAAAATATTGCCTTAGTACAAGAGATGAGACAACTCGACTCGCAGAATGCCCAGATTGCTCATTCGGTGGAGAGAGACGGGCAGGTAGTTTCCAAATCACTTGTCAATGCTGTATTAAAACCAACTTCTGCTGCAATGAAGAAATCTGCGCAAAACAGTATTACTACTTTGATGCATGTCGACAACGATGTTCTAGAGAAGGCAAATACTGCTCTCGACGATGTTACTACCAATAGAACGTCAGTAGCAGCTGATGTCAATGCAAAACTTCAAGCTGTTGGAAGACAAATTAGCGGATTGAAGGATGATATTGCATCTTTCGCCAAATCCCAACATGATGTTGCCGAACAGCTGAACGATGACATCGTGAAATCATCTGCTTCAATGAAAGAAACTTCCATCCCTTACTATACCGCAGAGCTAGATGCAAGCAAGGTCAGACTGATTTCAACCATCACTGATATGTCTCAAACTACTACCACTACCGTCAATGCAAATGCATCCCAAAATGTTGCAGTGAAACAATCCATCCAAGACTTTGCCTTGAACAAAATGCAGTGCAACAAACCTGCCCCAAATGCTCCTACTATAAATGATTGTAAATACAGCACAGTCTTATCATTCACTCCAGCCGAGGAGGTAATTTTTAAGGGCCATGACTTTAACACAGTTGAGAATGATGATTCAAATGATCGCTCTGAGGAGGACAGCAAAGAATCTGCACAGAACTTTCCTGAGGTCGCTGACACTTCTTCCGAAAGTGTCATAAATGAAGATGATAATAAGAGTACTATCAGCTCTGGAAGTATTTCAGCTGCTGCCCCGTTACCAGGCACAGGGCTTCAGTTTCGAGACATTAATGTCAACCAAGCAAGTATCGCATCTAATGCCAAGCCTCGCAAGCATTCGCGGCAGATTAACGCTGTTGGTGCTTCCAAAAACAGTAAGCGACCTTCTGGGTTACAACAACCAGAACCAAGGAAGAAAACGAGAATGTAATTTGGCCCTTCCTTCTTCGTGCTTATGGTTCTCAACCAATTATCTACATATGAATATGTATAACTTCATTATTCTTATCACTCTACATATCATCCATTCACTATATCGATTTGTCTAGATACTCATACACTCCCCTCGCTTTCTTCGATGTCAAAATCTAGCTCCTTTTCCTCGTAAATTGTGTCAAGTTCAATGCAAAATCCGCCTTGATAAGTCCTCAAGATAGGTCTATTCCAATGATGTATCTCTTCCTCGTCAGCGACAGTGAAATGTTCCTCGAACAGATTACATGGTCGGATACCTAAAACTTTATCCGATGGGGGCATCTCATCGAACGAAAGAGTGATGGTTCTTGGGATATCTTCTGTAGCCTCTGAACTATTCTTATTTGAATTGTGGCGAACCACCAGAACCAGAAACAGCGACATGGACCCCATCAAGGAAACAGCTAGAAGGACAAGAGTAAAAAACACGACCTCTGATTCTTTCACCTGAGCTGTTGCGAAGCCTTGAGCATTTGTGGCAGCTGGTCTGTCTCTGATTAATGACATGCTGACCTGAGCATTGGATGTATCATCCATCGCGGCGTCAATAACATTGAGCATCTGAGTCAATAACAACTCATCTTCTTTTGTATCTCCTTGTATAGCCATCGTCATTTTGTGTAACACAATATGGCAGTAGACTCCATTATCGCAAAAGTTTGGTAGCGTGCTCATACTGTCACCCTCGACACTTACTTCGAGAGCTAGAACCCTCGTTCCTTGATGCCTGCCTAAGCTTGAGTTGTTTGGACACGAGAGAACAGTATCAGCCAGACTTGTAAGGAAGGCAGGTTCAATTACTCCCGCATATTCGGTGGCACTTTGAACGAAGTATGAATAAAACAAAGAAAGTGGTCTTGTAGTCTCATCAAGACCCTTACACCAACGCAATTCCTTTCTTGGATGGCTAGATGAAAACGAGTTGTAGTTAGATGCAGCAACAGTTGCAGAAGCAACAAGCCATGTCATGAGAGGCAAAATGGGTATCGTCTTCATGGTATGGCTAGAACTGTGAGATCAGTGAAGTCTTCAGCCGAGTGTTGTTGGTTGAGCAGTTGAGAGCAATAAATGCGGTTACTTTGAGGGTTACTCTTGAGAAACTTTGAAGGGGGTTACTTCTCAGGTTACTCGCACGGCACCAAAGACGATGATTCACATGTATCACGGGTTAGGTTGCGTTGTGGAAACTCCTTTCGCTTGTCTCCACGATGCGGCGTACCTAACAATGATTCGACACCCAAACTACTAGTAATTAATTTGTCCTTTGTTTACTTTCGCTTAATTTTCTTTGTCTTTTTATGCAGCCGAGTTCTGTAGTCTAGCTCCAAGTAAAGCGTTTCTTTTACATTCTCTCCAGTAGTCGGATCAGTTGTTCGCTCTTCATTTAGTTTGACTTTCCAGAGATCACCCGACGCATCACCCTCTGGATGTGGATTAATTGATGTCCGATTACTAAAGAACTCGTGTATTTTTTGACGATCTTCTGAAGAAAGTTTGTTTGACTTTTCTAGAAGGCTGCTTAGTTCATTTGTCAGCTGTTGTGAGTCATTTTGTTGGTGCAATGAATTTGCTTCCGTAGCTCCATTCTGTTCGACGCTTGAATTGCTATTGGTGGTAATAGAAGTATCAACACGTGCTTTTTTATTGTTTCTCAGTCCAGAAGCAGCAGCATCCTCAAGCAATTTCTTTCTTCTCTCGGCCTTGGTCATACCTGCTAATTTTTCCCGTTCATTTTGAGCACGGGTCAATCCTTGTACTTCTGTCACATCAATCATCTTCATTTTGGATGCATCGCTACCACCTCTTGATGATGAGTTGAGCATAGATCGCACAGGAGCACGACGATGCACTGCTGTTTGTCCCACTAAAGCAGTTGCGCGTCCCCTACCAGCAGCACCACTCAATCTACTCGTGGTTCCTGACCGTCCTCCTAGACGACCCAGGCTGCCAGATCGGCCAGCCATATTCATTCGGCCAGCAGCAGCACCACGGCCACCAGATGCTTTCAAAAATAACGAAGAACCACGATCTCCACCTCTACCAGCAGTATTGGAAAAACGCCCACGCATCCTTCCTGCTGGTATTGCATCAATCGGCCCTCTTCCTCCAGTTGTAGAAGCAGTACTTTCCCTTCCAGAAGTAACGGTGTTGCTTGAAGCGACATTTCTTTGTTTTTGGAGCTGCAATTCCTTTCCTTCCTCTTCAGCGCGTTTTTCTTCCACCTCAGCATCTACTTTGAATAAAGATGCATCCATATTGGCAGTGAAATGATTGTTCATATCAACATCAGGCACGATTGTTTTTATTGTTTCTGCTGGTAGTAATGAGTATCTGTATGGGATGAATGTTGGGCATGCATCTTTGCACAATAGCAAAGAGTTGAGTCCGGTTCTTCTTTGATCACTAGTTTCATCATCTACTGTAGCTGATGACTCTGCTTGTGACAACTTCTCCATTCCAGACGAATGTGCATCTTGTACTGATTTCAATATGTTACCACTGACTTTACGTAGTTCAGTTTCTGCTGTTTCACCGCGGCATTTCGGGTCTGCATAATAGTTGACATCTTCGACTTCTTGACGATTAGAAGATTTGAACATAATCCCCTTCAAAATACCTGCAACGACCCTAACCCACTTCTCATCATCATGCTCTGCCTGCTCCAACAGCTGCCACACAATTTCATCCGTCTTTCTCTCCTGTACATCATGTTCTTCGTCATACTGTACTTTGCATTGAGCATCTATCATCCTATCCGAATCTAAACCCAACACACTCATCAACATACGTAACTTAACCGGCTTTGCCGCCCGATGAAACACTTTGCAAATCAATCTCAGAAATTTTCGTGGCGACGACGCATTTCCAGATGGCAAGGCCGACGCAGCGGCGGTTCCTCGTGATGACACACCTTGGGTGGATATGAGACGAGTAAGATCTATCGAGGTGAAGTCGGCACGGAGACGGGATTCTATGAGGGAGAGGAAGAGATCTAGATTTTCATCTTGTAGGTCTTCATCTTGTTCGTTGGTGGTGTTTCTCAATACAGATTCTTCATTCATTGATTAGTTTCAGTTTCACAAGATGATAATATTTAATATTCCTCCCTCTCTCCGGAGCAGAAGGACAATTACAGTTGGGGATGTTTAGCAAAATGAATAGGTCGTCGTCTGGGAGTGTCAGGAAGTTGAATGAAGATAATAGATAATATGCGGTTAGCGGTTACATACGCGTACTGGTTCTGGGGCGCATTTCCGCCCTCTCAATATTACTATACTACAAACAAGAAGCGGAGCGCTACGGGCGGGCGCACTCCGCCCAAAAAAGTACATTGTTCTGTACCAAGAGTTTGAGTTTGCTTTGCTAGTTTCTTTACGTCAACAAAATAATCAAATGCTAGTGTCAGAAGTGAATCAATCATCTCTGTTCGATTGGCAAATCCGAAATCTTTGAACAACTAACAACTCCCAAACAACATTGTATTGTCTAGACTGGGAATCATTCGTCATGTGCACTGTAAACCTATGTATTTTAAGAATTAAATTATCAACAACCTATGTTCTATAGATAATGGTGTCAATGTGTCTCAGGCACTTTCACTTGCATTCGCCAAATAACGCCTCTGCATCTTCCAGACAGGGATATGTGTGACATACTCCTTATTTTCTTTTCTGTCTTGAACTCTAACCTCATATTCCCCCTGCAACACCATTGCCCCACTCTGTGCCGCCGGTTCATACCCCAAAACTGTGCACTGAAAAATCATTGGTCGACTTCGGATCGAGGAAGGTTTATCCGGTGGATTGTATTCGCCAACATTACACAATGCCTCACTACCAATTTCATAGGGAACATAGTGATGCAAATGTCGTTCGGGTATTGAGTTCACAACTCTTCCATCAGTTGTTTTGGTTACATGATACATTGTTTCAGAACCACCAACGACACGTCCATTCACAATGGAAGGGAATACTATTTGAATATCGGGCGAATCAGTATTGTACAGTTCAATAATGTCCCCAGGTTCGAATTTGGGAGCGTATGGAGATGGACATTCGCCATCATGCATTTCATGCGGTTCGCATCCGTATCCTGTGTTGTGTTCTTCAGGTGAAACGTCGTGATATATTACTTCGCTTTCGGGCTGGTCAAATCTACCGGCTGCGGCGGCAAACTGTCTACCTCTGTGAATCGGCCCGCACGAGACGAGTAGCATGCACAGGGAATTTATTACGATGAGTCCAAACTTTGAACGTGCCATGGTTCTTCTTAACCTGGGCTGTATGATTGTTCGGAGCTAATAATGTTATTGAAACGACTCCTCTCACTTTACCTCTCTAGAGAGTGATGGAGAGATGGAGATTAAATTGGATTAAATGGAAACTGATGAACTTTGAAGCCAGTGCCGCATTTGGTAGACCGGCCACCACAACATCGTGAATCGTAATCGTCGATCGTCGCTAACTTCTAACTTTACCAGAAGATATTCACAAGCCCGGGCGTTATGAATTGGGGGCTAATGGGGGCTTTCTCTCCATTAATATCTTGTCATTTCACAAAAAATACGCGCCTTAACGACTAATTCCTACAACCTACAACTCAACTACCAAAGACAAGACACCCGCCCCCCAGCCGCATTTTGCATTTCCCTTCCAACCGAATTATTGCTTGTAGACTGCGACAACATCAAGAGATAAGATTCGAAAATCCGGATCTGTGGGAAAGGAGCCAAGCTGTGATAGGCCTGCTCGATTACGGTAGTTCGAGTTCGATCCGGATACCATATTATATTGTTGGTTTGAATGAGACGTGATAGACGCGAGATATTCAAAAATCATTGGTGAGTTATGTGATTTTGCCAGCGATATTCTCGATAGATCGGAAAGAGATTGATAATTTTGTTCTGCCGCACTATCATGTTTTCGGCAGCTGCGAATTTCTGTTACCGTGTTACTTTGCCCTGTATATCTTCTGCTATTAGCTGCGGCTGCTGATGTCTGCTACCACCTTGCTTTTCAACAACTGTAAACTGCTCCTTTTAGACCGACTTACAAAACATGTTGCTCTATATAATTCAGAAGCAGTGCGAAGCCACCAAACATACTTTCACTTGTTATAGAAACTCTCTATGGCTAGCATGAAGAATTCAGAGGACATGTCCATCTCCCCCATTTATTCCAATCCTCTGACATTGGGTTCCGAAGATCTTGGTCAGCCTTCTGAAACGGGGAATAACGATCAAAACAGTGTATTACAGATGTCAACTATGTGTGGTTTCTGTCAAGAATACACTGAAACCAATGCAGATTCAATCCAGAAGGCCGCAGCCCCCGTTGAGACACAAACAACTCTCGCCCCCACTGAGCACGTAGGTGATGAGGCACGCCTCCCTGCAATTCCTGAAGCAGTCATTTCAATAAGTTCCAAATCCGATATAGCTCTATCAACAAAAGTGAACAAGAATACTCGAGGATCCAGTGTTACTCACTTGGAATCTGCCACCAAAGAAAACAAAAAGGTCACGACGAAATCAACCTCGAATGGCTCTCAATCAAATGAGAAATCATCTAATGTGAAAGAAGCCACAGTTGATGCTCAGCAACAGGAGACGTCAGTAGAAAGTGGCGACAACAATGAGAAATCATCAAATGTGAAAGAAGCCACAGATGATGCTCAGCAACGGGAGACGTCAGTAGAAAGTGGCGACAATGGTACGAGAAGGTACTCAAGGCGCGAAAGACAGACTGTTCAACGCCCTGATTTTGTAGATATCACCACCGGACGGTTATCAGATATGCATCAAAATGTCGTTATGGAGGAATGTACTAAACCACCCCCTCCCTCGCGGAAGCCAACGAAGCGTATTTCTCAAGATAATTTGGGTGAAAGTCGGAAGCGTTTGAAGCGTAAGGAACATGGCATAGATTCAAGAGTGCTTGATCGCCTTCCATTGTCGACTGAAGAGTACCAGGAAGAAAGTTCATACCGATATCATAATCCTCCATTTCCCCAAACATCGGATGAGCAACTGGCAGTAAATCGTGATGAGAATATTCCGGGAAATATGAGACCCGTTGATTCATCCAAACTTACCCCCCTTCAGAACCCCCCACCAATTCCTCGCAAACCTGAATCTGAACATTGCAATTGGACATACGATGAAACATCACGCGTATTATTAGCCGATTTCAAGACTCCAGCAATGAATTCTGGAAGAGTTGTCATCACAAGAGAAGATGAAGAATACCTGTTGAAGATGATGGAGCGTGATGATATCACTGTCATCTCTGAAGGTCTTGCCGACGAATTCGACTTGTCTCTATTGGGTGAGACGTATGTGGAATCGCGTCTTGGATCTCAATTTCACCACAAAGTAAAAGAGTTCAGAAAGACTTCGTCTATACCTTGCGGCATTCCAACTGGTGAAATAGTTGGACAATACGAAGAGAAAGGCTGGCACTCGATGAAATTCAAAGACTATTTCAACTACCTGTCGCTGAAGGAGAAAATCATGAATAGTGAGGAATCCGTTGCCAAAGATGAGATGTTTACATTCAAAGACAGCAATGGCAAAGACATTTCGATCGATACAAGTCAATCGGTTCTTGTGAGTTCTCCTACAACTCATTTCACGCGTTTTTCCCCCAGAATACATGCTCATATTTTTAGTTCTGTAATTTGCTCTGTTTGAAGTATTTGCTGGACTTGGATATGGTTAAATTTCTACCCCGTGCCTACGAAAATTTCACTAACAATTTCAAGCTCTCCAATATTCTTCCTGGTGGTGCTCATTGTATGATGAATGCGGTCAACGTCAATGGTCGTCCGTTTATGGGACCAAATCTGTACATGACTCCGCGTAAGTGCTTTTGTGTATTACATTTTTTGCATAGAGGCTGCAGCTTGTCAATAAGACTCACTTTCGTTTTCAGCATCGTCCTTTACTCAGTTTCATCAAGATGGGCATGTAAGCTTTTTCTTGTACAATATATGTTTCGCATCTTTAAACGCCCAATACTAACGTGCTAATGTATCTCACACAGGGGACTGTTGACTCGGGTCATTATTGTTGCCGTGGCTACAATGAGGTGGTTATGCTACGTCGGCTTCCAGAAAGGCACAAGCACAACGCCCTCCATTTGCTACATGGCACACCTTCATCCAGTAGTAGTTATTTGTATGAAAAACCCCATGACGTGGTACGTTACCTGTGTTTTGTATGGAGTTGCAACATCTTATACAAACCCATACACTTTGTGCCACAGGTTACTTTGCCGTGGTGGCCTACAACTGAAGCTATCGAACAATGCAACAAAATGGGGTAAGTCTCACAAGAAAACATTGTTCCATAATGTGTGTGTGTATTGAAACTAATGGATAAACATTTTTTATCAGGTATTGTCCTTCTGTCTTTATTTTGAAGCCGGGCCAACTTGTGCATATTAACAAGGGCAGGTATGTCGTGATTATGTATGTTTAATTTGAGCATCTATTCTATCAGTCTAACATGTTACTTATTGAAATCAAGACTTCATGCATTTCGGAAACTGTCTCCTTCGTCGTTGCATGCCGCTGACTGCCATTATTCATTACGAGAAGCAATATTGCCATCGATCCGCCGTGAAGACTTTTTCTGCCTAAGTGTTGCATGGGATTGGATGTACAAGGGAGTATCAAGCGAGGGAATCAACAGGGAGGTTTCGAGCATCCTCGAGTGTGCAAGACTCAACCAAAAGCACAGGTGAGATTGATACACGTGCACAGCCATTTACTTTCCAGTTACTCATAAAAATCCACAACCAAAAACACAGTGTTCAGTCATTGGCTATCCCAGAGACTTCCCTTCTTTTTCTCGCTCAAGATCATTTGGGGCTTTTGAAGATGAGTATGAAAACCGTAAACAAGGGCGATAGGTACCAACCAGACTCCAAATGTATTTTACGAGGCATCCTTCCGTCGCTTCAGTATGTAATTCACCGGCACCGTATGACAGAAATGGCTTCAATGTCATCACAAGGAAGTAAACACAAAAAAGTCTCCATAGACCCCAAACCAAATACGCATCAAAACCCAGGCAAGAGCTGTCTATGATTTGACTTCATAACAATTTGGTCTTTTTTTGCATCTTAGCCTTAACCTCTTTGATCTCAATGTTCAGATTCTTTCTCTATGGACCCCCACGGAAGCGGTGATTTCATATGCAAGTTTTGCTCAGATGAATTGTCCAATATCTACATGCACTGTGATGGTTGCGAACGACTTTTAAACAAAGATTTCAACATTTGTCCTAGCTGTCATTCAAATGAGAAGTACAAGGAAAGGATCGTGATGCATCCTTTCAACCCCAAAATGAAGAGTGATCTCAACCATACGGGGATAATGAACTTTACAAGACATTCCCGTTGCCCGTGTAAAAATGGGCCTGCATGCACATATTGTTCTTACTGTATAGGATGTTCGTGTACTTGCCATCAGATGTTCACCCTCCATTATCGCTTTATGCCTGTAGAGGACGAACTTGGAATGCTGAAAGAGGCAGTAGACATTGTTGGCAAGGATGTCATACCAACGTCATTGGAGACAAAAGTCAGGCTGTTTTCTCTACTTTCGGAAGACCTGTATGTACCAGTTGAAGCTTTTGCGAATGACGGTGTAGAAATATACGAAGAAGATGAAGGTACGGAAGCGCACACGAAAACAGATACTGTCTATTCTAACAACTTCACAGAGAGCAACGCATTGGCAGCCACAATATCATCGAAAGGAACGCCACCTCAACTCATTGGCAGCACACAACTCCTATCAAATCCTGTTGCTCATCAGTCACAAAGCATCGTGACTCAAGATGAAGAAGCTAAAGAATCTGCAAACTCACTCTCGCACACCAATAATACCAATGAAGGTAGTGGCAACAAACAACTCTCGCGCACCAAGAATGACAATGAAGGTAGTGACACAAAAGATTTACGTTGAATGTACGTTCCTTCGTCAACTTATCATTGAATTTCTCTCACTCAGATAAGGGACTCATCATTCATAATGGTAGACCCAAAAGAAATCGAAAGTTAACATCAACATATGTAGCACGACCATCAAAGCAAGGGCTGGGTGTTGAAGATGGAGATACGCAAGCTGTGCTCGCTTACGTCGACAAAGTTGATGAAACATGTCCAAGACGGCACGTTAAGAGCACAAGGAGGGGCACAAAGAGGGAAAGTTCGACTCGCAACAAAACTGTCAAAGTTTCAAAATGCAGTCAAGAAATTACTAAAACAGAGTCTCAGATAGGGGTTGATTCGCTTTGTGGTCCCAGTGAGATCGAAAATCATATCTCACAGGCAGACCTTGATGCATTGCAGCCAGGATCACGTGTGCTTGTTTACAAGCCTGAGAAGAAGTGTGCGTATTGGAATGCAACTGTTAAAGAAAGAAGACAGGATGAGCAGAAATATCACTTTCTTATACATTTTGATGGCCATAAAAACAATCCGAAAAAATATGAATGGGTAGAAGAAGATGCTATTGCCCGCATTGGAATTGATTGACTGACAAGAGGTTTTAGTATGTGACAATGCATAAAAAAATAGATACATATTTTTCTTTCAAATGCCAACCCTACTTTCATAGATTTTCTTGAATACTCAAACCAAATGCAGCAGGCTTATTGGCATCTTTACTTTGAGCTTTTTTCCTTGATGCAAAAGAAAACAAGTGGTCAAGTGTTTAATTAGATGTGCAAAATCACAAATCTCCTGCGAAGGATTTCAAACTAACATCACCGATCACCGCAACACTTGTTCCGTGTCATATTTTTCCACTGCCCTGACAATACATTAAAGTTGATAGCACCAGTCTAGTAGCCCTGTTGCTGGCTAGATACTACCTACTAGCTGATCTAGCCCTGAGTAGGGTATTAGAACGAGGGCAACGTTGCACTGTAAAAACAAAAAAAGTTCCCATCTCAATCTCAAGAGACTTATGAAGAGACTGACACATGACACAAGAAAAATGCAAAACTGTAGCTTGCAGAGGCAAAGGTCTGGAGGTTCTCAAAGGGCTGGTCTTTCGATTTGGATGTGTATGACATCATATGTATGCTCTTATGACGTTGCACATGTGTATGAATGACGAAGACTTGTTTCTGTCTGGTAGTCTTGCGCGGTATCATGCGGGAAATTTTTCTGCTCTAAGGCATTAATTTTTCAAGAGTTTTCTTATGTCTAGAGCTAGAGGTTATTGAAGGCCCAGTACACTTTTTGTGATAGAAGTTTAGATGTGTAAATTGTTCGTTCAAACTCATTTCGCGGCATTACTATCATGCTATTGGTGCCACATAATCATAATGTCATATCTACTAATACGGACTAGTACTGCAACTCTAGTCATCTTTTAGTGCTCAATTTTGTAACCCTTCTTGTTATCAAATCGAACACATGTATTAGAATGAGGGCAACATTGCACTCTAAAAATAAAAATTGCTGACCAATGTCATATCTCCATGATCTCCATGTCTCCATCTAATCTTCAATATTAAATTTGTGTCATGTGTCACAATATCAATAGAAACTAATGCCATCATATTAAGAATGTTCCCAACACTATGTCATCTACCGTAGTTCTTGGTGTTTGGGAATAGAAAAAACTCCAATTATAAGGAACGCCAAAGAAAAAATGCAGATATCAGCTTATTAAATCAACATAACAAACCTTCAGTGATGTAGACGCTAATGAAGGCATCCCCCTTCTCATCAGCAACCTGCCTTTGTGCATCGCTTCCAATAATTCCGCTTCGTTGCTCAACACTGCCATCGTTGCTCCAACAAACAACCTGTCACAACCCACACACACAAATAGCGTGAGGCATCACACGTTGACTGCCTCAACATACTTTTCATAAGACATACATCGGATACCATTAATTTTTTTGCTAGTTAAAAACGCTAACAAGACCGGTGTAAAGGGAACGATTTGGTATCCGCCAGGATTCACGCAAGATCCTAACCTATCCTCTGCTCAACAATACAAGATCACAAGTCTCAGGGTGACTCACACTTTGCCCTGTAAAGTACCAAGAAATTAGTCATATTCCCTTAAATCCCTCTAATTTATGAAGTGTCGCCTCAAAACACCCAATGCCAAAATCACCCCTGGCCAACCCTTCAACCATGATGAGGATCAACACCGCCATCTAAGGCAACAAGAGGACACGTAGAATATTGAACCATGTTAGCTTTAACCGAACTAATTGTTTTTGAGATGCTGACCGCCAATGTTGAACTGTTATATTGAAACAATGCACTGTTTTTGGCTTTGAATGGCATTCAATGTGTTGCTTAGCATGTCGTTCACAATTAGCTTAGTGTTTGAGTTAGGGATTTAAGGTGTGAATAATCTATTGTATTTTTATTCAGGTCGATAACAGATTTTTTGTAAGAGATATCATGGTAAAGCTATATGCCAGTGTGGGCACTGAAACCTAAGGCTTTACTTGTACTCAGTCATAGGTGTAGGGGCTTGGGGATTTTTAAGCTACTTAATCAAAACACACGTTAATGAAACCATTCG